>JAZHYW010057508.1:0-56713 GCA_037355805.1 Ixodes ricinus | reverse complement strand
GTGTCTTCCCGCTTTTAGGAGATTTGATTCTTTCATGGGCATACTTTATCGGCCATAATTGGATTGAGCGCGTTGGTAGTAGATTCAAAAACAGCACGAAAGAGTCGAGACGGAAGGACGGATAAACTTGTCCCGTCCTTCCATCACGTCTGACTCTTTCTGTATATTTTTGAATCATTGCGACAATTGAGTCACGGTGACTATGTAATCGTTATATATGCATGAGGTCTTAAGTAGGGTGTGCGTACATTTGAAATTTTTCGGAATACAGAATCGAATACAGAATAAGACAAAAAATGGATCACTTCGAATATCGAATCGAATATGTAGTCGTGTAATAAAAAAATTGCAAAACAGAAGAGGTAACAGGATCGTTTTGCCGCCTTTTTGAGGCAAATCAATGCAACTGCATTTTACTGGGCTGCCAGCAGGCTAAGGTATGCTTTCTAGTAAGGCGCTCACTACAAATTATCGTTGCGGAAAATTAACTGTTCAACACCTGTTGACAGCAGAGCGCCTCACGCACACAGACAACATTTCCGCCAATAAGAAAGACCCTGTAATCCGGAAACCTGCGAAATTTCACTAAAGTTCAGAAGAAGTTTGAGAAAGAGAGAGAGAGAGGTGACATGAGAAAAGTAGAGGAGGTTGTTCTAGCGGAATGCTGGACCTGGTTTCCCATGAAAGAAAGTAGAGAGAAAAGGAAAGAAAGGGGGATAAAGGAAGGGGAAGGAAAATAAAAGAAAAATGAACGAAGAAGTTTGACTTATAGACAGTGTTGACGCTGCAATACGAATCTTTTTCGAATTTTTGGGCAACAACAATTTAGAAAGTAGTTTATTTTATATTTTGTAAAAATGAATACCAATGAAAATATGCGCTTTAAAGCTTTTTCATTAGTTATTTATGTGAACCAGTGATGTCAGCCGACCCAGCAAATATTGCACTTTTCGCCGCCAGGTGAGGTCAACTAGTTTTTTTTTTTTAATTTTGTGTGCATGAACACAAAAGTAGAACTTCAGTCGAACCTTTGTCGAACATCATGTTGAAAGTTCGAAAAAGTCGAACTTAGTTGAACTTGAACCTGGGCAGGGTTCGCGAGATCCCTAGTTTGACTGCTCGGGAGTGGCAGGAGTTGTTGTCGATAGCGATGCAGTGTTCTGCTCGCACCTAGCTTTTTCTTTTTTTTTAATTTTCAAACAATTATATTAGATACCACTCTCCGAGATTTATTTTATATTTATGTTTCACTCTCGAGGTTTATTTTATTGTATCAATTTATAGAACGCGCAATTACATCACATATTGCTATAAAAGCGCCACACAACAAAGGGCTCGGAGAAAAGAAACCGAAACTGACGCTGTCTTGCTGCCATCGGACAGATAGAAACAGAGCAGACTGACCTAATTGCACGCATCATACGCCTTTCTCGGTGACTAAACATATCTATAGGAGAATGCGTGGCAAGCAGATTATTCGTTACTTGTCTCGAATATTCGTAGTTTGTGCGAATATTTGCCGTTTTTTCGAATATTCGGTCAAAGCCGAATATTCGGGAACTTCCGAATATGCAATTTTCGAATCGAATACATTTCGAATAAGGATAATATTCGATTCGTATTCGAAATTTCGAATATTCGCCCACCCCAAGTCTTAAGGTTTCGGGAATACTAAACATCGCGCAACAATGTCCCCTAAACCGCTCGTTTGTGAAATCTCGTTTCCCTTTTTATTTTGTAGACTCGTTATCACATTTTAAAATGGGGACGTTTGGTGCATTACTGATGCGCTGCACGAAGTACTTCTCAAAACACTTCGTTGTAAAGTTAAGAAAGCGATATATATATATATATATATTTCCTTTCCCTAACTTTAATGCAATAAATTCAATAATCACCTTCTCCCTCTTCGGTCACAATATTACGACGGCTGCACTTGTCAATCTTCACTCATTCCCAATATATACGCAGTGCAGCCTGTCCCTATGGGGAGGAATGGTTCCCTAGATATCTTGGAAGACGGGCCTTTTCCGATATTTGCAAAGCTGAGATGACATGCCACGTCACTGCCGCAATTCGGAACTAGCGCGGGCCTTAAATCAGCAACGGATGTCGTCTACCCAGTTAAGCGAATTCGAAACTGATAGTACACAGAGAGCTGGTCAGACATTGAGTCCGCCGAAACCAGTGGCCGGTATTATCAAATCGGTTAAGGCGTCGCCCTGACAGGCGAAGGTTGCGGGTTCAACCCCGCTCCTGGCCCAATTTTTCGCCAGCTCTCTTCCCTTTCCCTTTCCCTAACTTTATTGCAATAAATTCAATAATCACCTTCTCCCTCTTCGTTCACAATATTACCACAGCTGCACTTGTCAATCTTCACTCATTCTCATTATATATATATATATATATATATATATATATATATATATTTTTTTTTTTTTGTGACACGTGAACGTTTTGACAAAGTAAAAATAAAGCCTATCTAAGACGCACCTTCTACATATAGGTATAGTAATTCAACGCAAGAAGGGTAAAATTCGTAACGTTCAGTTCTTAAGTTGAATTCGCAATCGTAAAGTAATCGGGGCAAAAATATATATTTATATAGAGTCAGCTTTTATTCAAACTGAGACATGCACGACGCTTTCTTTTGGAAATCGAATAGAATGAGTTCTCCCGCGAGGTAAATAGACTCTAGAAAGAACAATAAAAAAAAAAGAAAACACGGCAATGCCAAAAAAGATAGTAATGCAAAAAAAAGTCTAGACAAAGGGGTAGTGTTTTGAGAAGTGTGTCAGAAAAGTGAGAAAGAAGAGAGAAAAAGAGGCTGCCACTAGAAAAGATTTCTACTGAAAGAAAGAGAGAGAGAGAGAGAAAATGGGGGCTGTCAGAAAATATCAGAGCGGTCTCTGGGAAGAAATTTTCTTTCGGGGTAAATTGCACAGCGCAACTTTGGAACCGCTTCGGAAATTGGAAAGGGCGGCCGACGCGCAAGCTGGGGTCCAGCACATTTCGCTTTGTCCCTGTCTTTTGCGTTTATTATTGTGTTTTTTTTCCTCTTCCTTCTCAACCAACTCGCTGACTACTGTGCGTATATCAATTCCGCTTCGTTTTGTTGGTATATGTTGACATCTCTTTTTGTTTTTGCTATACGCTTTTTTATTTACTTTTTCCATTTTGTTTTGGATGTGTTTGACTCGAAGAGTTGGTTGGGGTCGGGACATTTTAAAATAGTTTCTCCTCGCTCAGTCCAAAGGTTGGAACACGCTTCGTTCGCTCTAAATGCCATCTAATAGACCGATCTCACCAAGCGTCTGACGCATGCGCGAGGGCAGCCATAGCTCTAGTTCACAGGAGGCAATCGGCAATGCACCAGATTGTTCTGTGCCCTGCACGCGCAGAGCTCTATACTTCGTTTCAGCTTGGGTCCAGACGCAGCCGATGCTACAAGCGCGAGCTCCGGCTTCCAGCGTCCCTGCCAAGCACGCGCGCTCGTGCAATGCAAGCACTGTTCGGGGCCACACGCTCGTGCTTATAGCATCGGCTGCGTCTGGACCCAAGCTGAAACGAAGTATAGCGAGGTTGTCGCACGCGCAGAAAGACTAAAGTTCCCTCGATGCATTGCGGCAGCGGTGGCGTAGTCAAAGTGGCTGGTGAGATCGGTCTATTATTTCGAGATTTATTATACGCGCGTGCAGTAATCAAGCCAATATAACGCGCCATAAGTTAAAAAAAAGTCCCTATTTTTTTACGTATCGCTGACAGTGTTTTGGTTTCTGAACGCTAGTAGTTTCGAGTTTCTGTTTGCGTAATTGCTACGACGTGTAGACCCGTTTTTTTTTCCGACGTCCAATTTAAACAAGGTATTCCCTCGATATCAAGCTGTCATGTTTAACAAAGCAGCAACCAAAAAGGACGACAGCTATCAGGGACAGGAGATGGCATATTCCTCACGTCTCACATATTGATCGAGAAACTTTGAAAATCTCTGGGTGTCACAAAATTGATTTCTTAAGCTTCCTTCTTTTTTTCTTCTTCTTCTTCACCTTGCTGCTTTGTGCGCATTCGTGGAGGAGTCGAGAACTCCAACGTTGTCATTGTTGTGTCAAAAGAATTGCAGCATTTCTGGGAAGGGGTAATATAATAATATTTTTTAAAGAGGGACGGTTATCCACAAGCTACGATTGAGGCCAAAAAAACATAATTTGCACATGGTTATAAACTAACAAAAATTAATATTTTTCCCACCTTTATGCTTCGAAAAATCAAAGGAGAGCAAGAGACATGAGCGCGGGGGACGCCAGAACTCCGAGCTCTTTGTTGGAACGATAAGTGGGTAAACCTCACGTTCTAACGCGTTCGACGAGTGCACTAAAGACAAAGGCAGAAGGCTTTAGGTCTACGTACAAGTCCATAGTTTTATATATACTGACAAAGCCTGGTAGAACACCACATAAAGCTGCCGCCGAAATGGAAATGGTGGAGTGACAGACAACGGATGAAAGGAGTGCCACGGGGACTATGCCCCGCTGTGGCGAGACGCCGAAACACACTTCTCCCGAGCGAACAAGTGTGTTTCGGGTCCTCGCCGCTGCAAAAGCTGTAGCGATGACGTCCCTGAGAAATGGCTCTTTGATGCTCTGTGCTAACAGATCCTCGCGCTCCGAATCTGCGACCGGGCACTCTATGGCTCTGTCGTCGAACTGCCAGGCTTTGTAAGTATAGAGGAGGCTACGACTGGTGACAAAGACAGCTAGCTTTAGGTCTACACACTAATCATTCGCACCAGAGACGGGCACTGTGACGACCCCTCCTCTCCTATCAGCTCCTCGGTGCATATAACTTCTGCTTGTGGCGAAACTGGCATCATTGCGAGCCAGTCTAGATTGAAACTTCCCATCGGTAGTGTAGTATATACCCAAATAATAAATAATGCTTAATTATTATTTTTTAATTTTATTTGGTATCTAGTAAAAAAGACGCGATACATATTTAGGCTCTCATGCCTGCCTCAAGCTGGAACCTGCTCAATTGGAGTGGATGTAATTTTATATTACATCCAATTTTACTCATGCCAAAGCTTCTGCAAATATAAAGAACAGCCTTTTTTACGGAATATTATTTAAACTAATATTAAACTGGCTGTAGTCACTGACAGGACGAGAAACTACAGGGAGTAGTTTCAGTTGCTCCGCCTCTATCGTGAGCTTCGTTACCTTCAGTAACACTTCTCCGTATTCTGTTACCTTCGAGCGTGCTCGAGGAACCAAAGCACTGCGGAAGGCTGTACAGAAATGTCCTCCCATTCTCATATTGTACGTGACTACATGCCAGAAATAATGTTAAAAAAAAACTATACTAGTTGTCACCTCAAGAAAAAGCAAGTGAGGTGTATCGTTAATACGCCTCGCGAAATAGTTCTTAAAATATTTGGTTGTCGGAAGAATAAGCAGTGCTTTTGGCGTTCGAAACGTGTGCATCTTGATAAGATAACGCAGGTTCTAATCTAAAATGCACCTACATATATCTTTATTATCCACATGAAGTGGAAATCAGTAGTGCTCCGAGAGATGCCGGACTACTTTTGCTACGGTGCTTTGAGATGAAAACAGACATAGCAGGTCTATTGAAAGAAATTGTTCTGATTGATATAATAAAAGCAGTATTCACTTAAACATTTTTATTTGTTTACTCAACGATCCTCTTCTGCTAGCCTACTCAAAATTCGATTTTGAGCTTTTGTGGTGCATCTATAGTGTGTGCAGTTCCCGAGCTTATCTACGAAGAACAATGGAAAGCGGTTGATAACGGATCTCTTGTTCCCATTTCCCTCTCCTTTCTATTGTCGTTTCAGACAAACGCAACGTGGACAAAACATCACGCAGATTCTGAATGCCTTCTTTACACGTGGTGTACGACAGAGAGGGTGAGGCCCAACTATGCGCGGTGAGTACAGACTGTACTTTTTTCTTTACACGCGCTAAGTGCTAAGAGTGATATTAAACCCCCTCCCTTCAAAAAAAAAACATTGTTAGGTATTTTATTAACAATGTAAGGTGTTTCTGAGAAACGTTCTTAGCGCATTTTATGAGACGTGAGACGCATGTTTGATAAAAACCGGTTCCAAAATAGGTTGTTGTTTTTCGCGTGAGTGTGTGTGCTTTTTTTTTTTCTGCCGAGCGAAACATGAAATAGAAAGAAGACAATTAATAAAAACACGTCGCAAGAATCAAAATTTGCCTCGAGACGTTCATATTGCCCTAATTTGTTATATGTTTCGTGACCTTAGATGATACCCTTTTTTCCTTTTTTGTTTTTGGTTTTGGGGGGGGGGGAGGGGGAAGGTGGGAGGCTGGAGTTTCTTTAGAGACATAGGCGTCATATTAATCCCTTTGTAAAGCATTTTAAGAGTTCAGTAGCACTTTATAGAAATATGTTGTCTCCTCATATAATGCGACAATTTGGTCTCAAACAAATGCATTATGGAGGTCACGAGGTTCTGTGCTCTCACTCAAACTTTACGTTTGAAAGCCTTTCTAAATCTGACACTAAGCCTAAAAGCAAAAAAAAAACTTAACTTGTCTTTAAATTGATTTTAGTTTGATGCGCTAGCCTACGTTAAGCTTACGTTTTGCTTCGCGATGTGAGACGTAGACTTGTAGAAATATGGTGGGTATTTCGGTAAAGTCTATCGGACATGATGTTTATCATTTCATATTTTAGTTTATCTGGTTGTTGATGATTAACGTAACAAGGTCCTAAACTGCACAAATCTTCGTCGTACTTTGTTGTCGAAAGACAACTGTACAAAATATGTTGCGCGATTTTGTTTCAACATTAACTTAAATATCGTGTAATTGTCGTGCGCAGCAGAGCAACTGCTCGTGAAACTAAGAATAAAATTTCTAATAAAATCTTCGTCACGAAATCAATGTGGACTTTCACATAAAACTGATGGCGCTTTTGTTATTCGAAAAGCAATCGAAAAGCAAGATATACTCTGAAATGTTAGGTGAAGCGTAGAGTGTACAGAAAAAGCAAAATATTTGCAGCTGAAATCCAGCTTCGGATCATTAAATAATTTCCCCTCCTTGATATCTCCTTTCCGTTCGGGAAAGACTCGCTTTATTTCAACATAATTTTATACAAAAAAAGGAGGCTTAATATCCGAGTTTACGGAGTAATAAACCTTTGATGCCAATCTGTTTTGAAAGCCCTTAATTGGGGGATTAGTCTGACGAACATCGCCAAGATTAATGCATAAGCCATTAGCCCGTGCGAAACACTAAGTGGATATGTGAGTTGCAAAAAATCATAAAGGATTAGGCGTCTATCCCCAAGCCCTATACCCTGCGCAGTGGCTGCAAAGGCCGGCACGACCCGTTACTAACAGGGGACATCTTCGACCCTAAGCGTTGGATATGGGCGAAAAAACAATAATATATATATATATATATATATATATATATATATATATATATATATATATATATATATATAGAGAGGCATGTCGAAACGTCGTCCGTACTCTGGTTCGTTTTTTTCTACGTACACATGTATGTACGTATATATATATATACATATATATATATATATATATATATATATATATATATATATATATATATATATATATATATATATATATATATATATATATATATATATATATATATATATAGGCACGTTAACAATGATCAATACACATGTTTAGAATTATATGAATATTTTTTTTCTTGCTCGTACTAGCGCGACAACAATGCGCTTCACGTTACGGCGCTACCGTGTGATTGCCTGGTCGACCTCACTTGAGGGCCGAAATTGCCAGCTTTCTGGACAGTCATTGTCGGCAGAAGATATGCCGCAGGCGGCGGCCTCTGTTTATGACACTGCTCGCATCGGGGTTATTTCTTCGGCATTTTTGTTGATTGCTGCCGCAATCTGTTTAGACATATAGTGATAGTCGGATGTTTGGTATTTTCAAGGCCCCGCTTTAATTAAGCTGTTTTGCAGGGGTTACTGTGGAAAGTGTCATTCAGGAAGAAAAGCTAAGCGGTGCAGTCTGAGGCTCGTCACTGCATCGTCTGAGTGAAATGGCGCATTCGCTCAGAACGTGACGCAGCGCAGTGCACAGCGTGTCCCAAAAATAACGGCAAGTCTGATTGTTTTTTTCACCTCAAAATAATTTACGCGTCGCCGAACGCTCGTACTCCGTCCGAATGTATCGCTATACCGGTCCTAACCCTTAAGAAAGTCGAGCTGGCCTATTATGTCCCACCGCATTTTTTTTACTCCCCGGTATGACTATACCTGATGAGTAAGTTCGTCTGCTTTTTGCTCACGGGTTGCGTGGTGACGTCAGAACCCCCGCGGTGTGATTGGCTCGTTGAAAACGAAATATTGGTGTGGACCCCTGATCCATCTAGCATTGAGGGTGTACTCCGTCTATCCTCAATCGAAGCTAATCAGGAGCTTTCGCCGTCCTGACGACCGAGGACAGCCTGCTGCGCAAGGGCGCAGACGCGCTTGCGCTTCTGCATAGTGACAGAAACGAAGGCGGCCCTTCGTAGCAGAACGGTTTAGCTTTGGCGAAATAACTTTACTCCGCTACACCGCATGATGCACCGGTAATATTTTGCCTCGAGATGGCTAAATAAAAAAAAGTTTATAACATTCAGTAATTTGTTTGTATTTTGTATATCATAGCTGCGCATGCGGATGAAGTTTCCGACATCTGTCATTACGTCGATTAGTTGTGTAAATTTCGTATATTAGTAGACTGTTCAGTGACATCATTCGGGTTTTCTTTATCACAGGAAAAAGCAGAAAACAAAACAAAAAAATTGTTTTAAATTTTTCATAGTAATTTTTACAGTTATTTAAGAAAAAAACGGCAGTAAGCTTTACAACATGACTAATGATGGTGTACGACTCAACCTGACTGCGAACCCCGATGAAAAGTATTCAAGTGGAACGGTAAATACATTTCTCTATTTCTTAATAACTTTGCAGAAAAGATTTTTTTAATGCACACTTGAATGAACTAAAAATGCCGTTAAATATTAAAAATTCATTACGAATTCAAAAAATATATTGAAAGTGCAAGAACAAAAAAAAAGTTTTTTAACGGTAGAGCCTTTGATGCTACTGAACGTTCACCGAGAAGAAATTAAAGCTTGCTTTAATAGGGTTACTTCTTTATTACGAGAAGGCGGAATACTTGACCTTAGGTACCGTACTTCTGCAAAAATCAGAGCAAGCCGGTTTTTAAATCAATTAGGATTGTCCGGCCAAGCCAAAGGCAGGAAACGTTTTCTTTGTTGTTTATTTTTTACGTAAGTCAAGCGTTTCTTTCTTCGAGTTGTGTGTATAAAGGATGGGGTGCATAATTTCAGTATCCCTGGCGTTAAAAAAAAAAAAGAATCTGATGAAAACATTTTATTGCCAACTTCTCCAGAATTTCCACATCAGTTCTCAGAGGAACGGCATTTTGTCTCTCAATATAGGAAGACTGAGGTCGCCCCATTAGATTCGCTGCATATAAAACTTTCCTAAACTTAAAAAGAAAAAAATAATAACGCTATTGCAGTCCACGAACAACCCGAATAACTGGAGTCCCGGGGATATGCTAACTGAATACTCATGCAGTGCATGTAGTCCCCTGAATCCATACAGTGACACATCGTATTACTTTGTTTTATTAAAAACTAGCGTCTCGCAGACAAGAAAAAAAAATATATGACGTGTTAGAGCACCAACGGCGCTCGCTCGAGCCGCGGCAGCCGCAGGAGAAACGGCATCGCGACTCCGAGGCGTTCGCGGCGCCACCTGGCAGCCTGCGGATGGCGGCAGCGGCGAGGGGCTGCACTGCGCCCCAGTTATCGATCAGCTCTTCGGCTTCCTCGGTGGCCGGCCGCGCCAGGCAGGCAGGCAGGCAGCGGTGATTAGGAAAGCGCCCGGTGGAGCGGAAAAAGATGGAGGCAGCTTCCTGGGCTTCGCGCCTGCCTCCTCCACCCGTCCGTCTCCCTTCATCTCTCTCTCCTTCTCCCCATAGTTTCCTTCTCTCCGTGGAATCGCTCTGCTCCCTACTGTTGATGTTGCGTACTCTCCTCTCGCTCCATTCTTCAGCCTTTCGCTCTTCCCTCTACGGCGCTGTTGGTTTGTTTCCTCGGAACTATCACCTCCTCTCTCCTTTTGTACATATATATCACCGTCTTTGTTTTACTTCCATCTCCTTGTCACTGGATTTCCTCTTTACTTTCTCGCGACACATTGCGTTCCTTCTTTCCGTCTCTTTCTCCCCTTCTCTCGTCCTCTTTCTCTCCGCTCTTTCTGCGCTCCGGAGGACGGCTTTGTTTTCTTGGACGCACCTTACGTCTTTACGGTGGATGACCGGCGGCAGCTTACTGGCTGGGCCGCCTTTTCGTGGTTGGCGGACGCCACGCTGATGTGAACGCCTGGTTACGTGGCGGACGAGCGCCCGGCGGACATGTGGGAAAATGGGATAAGACCGTCGGCATTTTTTTGTGTGTGTTTTTTTGTGTGTGCGATTTGGGGTTGGTGCTTTGTTTCCTGGGAGGGATGAAGATGAGATTGTCTCGGCACCACCGGCTCTGTGTCGGTACGTTGTTCATCGACGACTGTGTCAGTGCTTTTATAAAAGAAGAAATACTATGACGTCACAACGTACGATTTTGCTATTGCGGAATGCGAACCAACTGTAGCTTAATTTGTCTGATGTTACTGAGGCATCTTACATGTTCGTCAAACAAACGTTTTTTTATTTTATTATGTTGCTTTGAACATATTTTATCGTATATGTATATTTTTTATGGAGTAATCCAGAAATATCAAATATTATTTATTGAGAAAAGTTCGAATATTGCAAAAATTGTCAAATAAATTTGTATGCTTATTAGATAAGAAAGCAAATAAATGAACGGGCGTTCCGTATATTTCGTTTTTGAACGGCCTGTGTGTCATATGAGCACAAAGATAGAAATTTCAGCATACACAAATGAAGTATTTAAAATATTAATTTTTGTTAACACATTTACAAATATTCCCAAGCTTTACCTTGATACGTCGACAGTCTTCGTTTAATTGACCTAAAATATACCAATTTTAATGGTTACATACATACCGCTATTTTCTTGACAATATGAACTGTACAAAATCTCTGCTGCATTGCTGGAAAAATCAAAAGTGCAATTTATTCCTGAAGTAATTTATTCTAAAACGAAAACGTCTTCTTCATACCCAAAGTCTTCACTACAAAGGAAGTGTGTCTTAGTTTACCTAAGTAACAACACAAGGACCGATAAACTTTTTTATTATTATTTTATTGTAATGTTGCTTACCTCAAAGGTAAAAAAAGTTTGTAATTTAAATTAATATTTTTACAATTATTATTAATATTATCACGAAAGATTCAAAAATTGAAAAAAAAAACTTAAGTTGAACAGATGGCGTCTCAAGCTCAAATTCCGCAGAGCCGTATATTGGGAGAGTTTGGGCCAATGGGCGGAGCAAAGGCCGCCGCCAGCGCCGAATACTGCCCCCGCGGTTAGAGCGTAAACTAAAAGGACGACACAGCGTCGACCAATCAGGAGACCGCGACGTCACAGTATTGAAAACGACATTTAAAGCGTGAAATAGAAGCGTTCAATGTCGGCGTCTCGGTGACAATTTGCTCTGGCCCGGCTTGGTAGAACAGCGTCTTAGCTGAGACTGGCTGAAAGAGAACAGTGTAAAGGCTGGAGCGCGCGAGCGTCTCGAGACGCGGATTGAGTCCCGCTCAGCTCGTGCGCTGGCTTTGGCAGCGCTTTCTTTCCCCGCAGTTCTCAGCTGAGACGCTGTTTCTAGCAAGTCGGCCCTGGTTTGGACGCGCACGTTCGTTCATTCTGCCGTTGAATATGGACGTGACGAAAACCTCACATGCGCCAAGTTTTCAGTCACCGAGACTTATATCTTTTCACTCCAGCGACGCTAAAACGGCTTAAATTAGTCGTGTCGCATATTTAGAGCTCACGACCACCGCTAGGGTCTGTTTCGAGGCCTGTGCTTGGCCCCGAGAGGCTCGCTTATTCAAACCAATGTATGGCCAAACTCTCCCAATAAACGGCTCTGAAATACCGCTGCAGAAGTCATTGAGACATACTCTCCCGCACTATCTTTCGTTTCTTGCGCTCATCGAAACTCCGATTTGCCTAACCCCTATCTCGAGGTCAATTTAAAAGGTCGTAAACTTCTATTCACCCACCTCCATTCTAAACGCTTATTTTTTTCCTCTCTGCCCATAAGAAACGTCGGACTGACCCGACAAAATAAGGCATTGAAAGGACAACAAAAACTAAATGTTTTGCACCATTTTTTTTAATTTTTAGATGTGGTCTATGTTGTGCCGGCAGCCCAGAAACCCTAGCCTAGAGTAGTACGACTGGGCTGCAGGCAAATAAATCAAGAAAACTAAATTTAAAACGAATGAACACATTTTAAAATTGCGTCGGGTGGCGGTTTGTGAAGCTCCGTTGGAATGCCGCGACGGCATGACTTCCTAAGAATGTGGGGATTTCGCTACCAACAGAGGTTCCGATATAGTCACCAAAGGGTCATCTCAACAGCGGCGGCGATCTCAAAGGAGCCGTCAAACCTACTAGCTCGCGGTCCCCACATCTCCGCGGCAATATAGACGACGTTTAGGGCTACATTACCGCGGGTCGGTTCGATAGATACCTCCGTCGGTGCCAATGATCGACTACCTTGTCTCACTCTCTCGAATATAGCGGAAGAGAAGACACACGTACCAGAGTAAGGGCAGAGTCCAAGAGCATTTATTAGAACACTCTTCTAAAAGAACTACCATGTCCCCATCCAAAATGCTCCCCGCGCCGGCAAGGTAAGAAAAGGTCCTTACCTGCCAGACGCGGGGTTCCGGACAGAGCCAAGATCGGGGAAGCATCGGAGAAGTCGCCGATACACGTCCTATCCCTTTCGCGGTCACCGGACAAGTCCCCTTCCCGAAAGCGGGAAAACAAGAGGCGAAACCTTCTCGCCTTGTAAGCAGTGATCCGCATCCGAGCGGGGGAACGGAAAAAGGTCCCCCCGCGAGAGAGTGAGAGGAGGGCCCTCCAAGACAGGGGACCCTCCGCTTCACGAACAGGTCGGAGCTCACGGCGATGGAAGCCGAGCGTTCCGACCCGTGGCTGTTATCGCAGCCATCGGGGAATGGAGATCACAGGAATCCCCACAAGAAGCAGCGCCAGTTCGCGGCCGTATGGCTCGCTCGCGGAGTTACTTAGTCCTGAATGTGACTTGGCGGAGAACGCTAACGCGTTTACTATACTCCGTTCACCCATAAATTGAGAAGGCAGTCAAAGCTACAGGCGCGAGCTAGCCCGCGCTCCTGGCTGGCTTTGAGACATACATTTCTAGCGCGAGCGTTCGTTCTGCGGAAGACCGTTTCAAAGCAGCGACCTCGAGCTCTCGCCGTTGAATAGTACTACTAGGCGAGATCGTCACACGTTGACGCCACGAAGCAGCAGGGCTCGCAACTACAGTACCCTTGACCGTGCAAGAACTGTTAACGTCACGAGCACGATACGTATTGCGCTTCTCGTTGGCCGACTTTGAAGCGAGAGGACAAGCGCTCGCGCTCACGTCAATTTGTTTCCTTTCCCCTTTAAAGCAAGCATCTCAAAAATTCATCTCCCATTTCAGCTCATTCTCAATGTCTCTTAATAGACCATTTGCTGTCTTACCCAAGCATCAAGGAGAATGCAGGGATTGGTGTTCCACGCGCCACACGCGCACGCCTTTCCTGTATAAAAGATTCAGAAGTAAATAACCAAACGAAAGCATTGACGAACGCGCGTGCAAGATGCCATTTGTTTTAGGTATTTGCTTTAGAAAATTTACTACTGCTGAGGGCCAGCACGTGCGGCGCGTGGAACACCAATCCCTGCATTCTCCTTGATGCTGGGTAAGACAGCAAATGGTCTATTCCCCTCGCGACATATTCCAGCCCGCCTATAGTCCCTGACATCTTGAGGAAAGCAGAGCATGGCTTACTAGGTTCACGCTTCCTGTTCCGCGATTGGACCTTTGGCCTTCTTGCCTTCCTGTTGGTTGCGGACCGATAGTAAGACACTCGGACCTCACCATGCTCTGCGTTCCTTAACAGTGACTATATAACGTTGAGTTGGAGCTGAGTTAGTTCAGCCATGCTTGGGGATAGAACCTTAGAGCTATTATAATGTACGCTAGAGGTTCAACTGGCGCTAGTGTCTATGCGACTTTCGTGACGCAAATTGAAGCAGGCAGCAACCAGTCTACTTTTGCGGTGCTCCTGTACATTCTTATGGGAAAACGCGCGTGCATTTTGTCTCATCTACGAAATATAACACGAAACACCTTGGTTATTGGGTCGTACCGAATAGTATATACTTTGATTAACATTCTAAAAGTGTATGTGCTTTAGTTATCACATTTTTGCTTTCAACAGTGAACGATGTTTAACTTCGCTACATTTCAGTCCCGAAAATGTGTTCCGCAGCAGCTGTGTAAAACAAGCGACGATTTAAAGAAAAATGACAATCTAATGGAATATAGAGTGTGTTCAAGCTTCGTCAGCGTTCCGGTGAAGCTTATAAATTTTTAATATGCTGAGTCCTGTTACTATGTGAAAATGACCCCGTCGTGCATCTTTATGAGCGGATTAAATATTCAAAACTTAAGGAATAAAGTACGTGGGCTATGAAAGGTGTCTCTTTTTATTATTAATTTCTCTGCCGGGCAGCTTTTATTGAGCACTTGTTCTCAAAGATATCGAGCGTGCGGGTGATGTTTTGAAACCTAGAACAAGCATCTTCGCACCGAAACAAACAAAATAAAGCGGTACTTACTTGTTGAAAATCGGACTATGTGATGTGACCTTCAATTCATTTTGATCGTCCAGTGCACACGAAGTTACTGATTCAGTGTTACTGCTTAGTTATTGCCGTCTCTCTTGGTTTTCTACATGTCGTTCGTTCGTTCGGCGCGTATATCCCCCATGCTGAAAAGCGCCGACGTCGTGTTCGCGCTAACAGTGTCCAACAGTGCACATGAATACATGTACGAAACCGCTTTAGCGCCGTTTTAAATGCAACGTATCTGAAAGAAAAGCGCCGAGCTATCTAGTACGCACGAATTGTTCAGGATATTTGCTCTTATAATGGAGCGCAGGGAGAGAAAACACTTCCTTTTTCCATAGAAATGCATTACCGGAGGTCAATTTTCGACTGGTTGCTGTCTGCTTCAATTTGCGACAACGCGCCAGCGCCAGTGGAACTCTAGCGTACGTTATAATACGCATATGTATAGATCAACCAGCTTCAGCCGGTTCTATCTGCAAGCACCGATGAAGTACCTCAGCTCCATCTTGACGTCAGGTGCATCAAGTGCATCCTGGCATGTTTATTTTTTCCTACAATATTATTGTATCCCGTCTATACCTCGCCCTATCAGAGCTTTTTGAGGTATATTAAACAAAACAAAGTATGTTCAGCGAGTTCATCGAATATTGGCAGCACGCTTCTTGCCTATAGGGGAAACATTCACTAAGTCGCAACATGTGGACAAGATTCGTCACTCCCGTGTACGATGAAATGCGTTCAATCCACGCAGTATGCATGCTTTGGCTTCAAACACTTTATATTTGCTGTCCTGTAATTTTTAGAGCGCAGCTCTTAGGCGCCCGTTTCCGGCTTGAGCGGCGTCGGCGTCGCCGTCGGTGTAACCGTAAGGTCACCGTGACCCCCAGGTCACGTGACCCCCACAGGTCACGTGACCCCACAGGTCACGTGACCTCCACGGGTCATGTGACCCCCTGAGTGTCACGTGACCCCAGCGTGAGGGTAGGAGAAAGGAGGGGTACACCCTCCCCCTCAGTACCCTTCCCTCTCCTCCTCCTCTCAAGAGCTGCGCTCCAATTCGGCGTTACAGGAGTTGTAAACGGCTTTCATTTTTTTTTTACTTTTTTTTTTAGACGACGCTTTTCTTTTCGCCTGATTTGTAATTCTGAACACGTAACCGCGCTGCATATACGTGAGGAAGTCCCTCCCGTATCGAACCGCCAATGACGTGCTTTTAAGCTAAGTGCCTCAACGTATATGTCGGCCGAGTTTCTTGCCATCTTAATGTCCGTTAGTACCTTGTC
Source organism: Ixodes ricinus (assembly GCA_037355805.1). Classification (NCBI taxonomy): domain Eukaryota; kingdom Metazoa; phylum Arthropoda; class Arachnida; order Ixodida; family Ixodidae; genus Ixodes; species Ixodes ricinus. The sequence continues at coordinate 40,515 of JAZHYW010057508.1, read as the reverse complement.
AGGTCGACGTTAAGGCCAGGTACGGACGCCATTGGCCTTTGCTCGAGCGTCTACGAAGTCGCGAAAACCTCGGTAGACTCAAAAAGGACAATGTGATTCTACGGTCATTATAAATTATCTCAAAACAATTTTTTCTTTTTTTGGGGGGGCGGAATTTTTTTGTTTTTTTTATTTTAGCGAGAATGTAAAATGTATTCCAAAGAAAGTTTGACTACGCAGAAATGTTTGCAGGAATGTTGGCCTCCTTTTCTGGATTTGTAAAAATGTAGATCTTATTACTGTCAGTGTAAGGGGCCTTCTATCCAGCCTCATCTTTGTGTCTCTTATATCTTTTTTTTCCCTCCCCCTTTTTTGTACATTATTTTCTGTCCTTCACCGTGTATTTCGCTAGTTACTTTAATTATGTTTTCTGTGTCGTTCGTATCTTTTGCGCGTTTTTTTTTTAATTTTTCATTGCCAATTAGCGGTTCGGGCGTCACGCCTCTGTGCTCGTGCTGCTGTCGACATGGCGAGCGGCGCTGGTGCTTCACTTCACGCGAATATTATTTCTGCGCACGCGCATTGTCCACACCTGGTGTGTTGGAAAACGCGGGGCTTGTTCGTAAACAGAACGTTGGCGTTCTGTTTATGTATAATCCTCTAAAACAAAACTACAAGCAATCAAAAAGGCACATTTTCAACGGTGCTCAAGGCACCGTCACGGCTTCTACGGCTCCCTTACCCGCGCGAAAGCTCAACCCTATGCGGAACGCGAGTTCGTCTGCTTCACGCACAGGGTTGTTGCGATGATGTCAGAACACCAAGCTCTTATTGGCTGATTAAAAGAAGAATAGTGGGTAGACCTCAAGGCATCCAGCATTAAGGTCTACCCACTATCCTTCCAATCTGAGCCAATCAGAGCTCGGAGTCGTTCTGACGCCACCGCGCCACTCCTGCAGAAGAAGCAGACGAACTTGCTCTCCGCATACACCGTTCACCCTTACGTTGAGACTGAAGCTAAAGCCACAAGCAGGAGAACACCAGGTGAGGAGCGCGGGATAGCCCGCGCTATTACGCTTTGGCTGCACACCCAGGTGAGCGGGTGAGCAGAGTAGAACGTAATCTTTATATTCGTGTCCGTACAAATGCGACCGCCTCGATTCGTACCACCTTGACCCTCCAGATGGCTTTTCGGCCCATCCTCGTTAATCGAACATGCAGACAGACGACTGGAAAGTGTTTTATTGCCCTTACCCAAAGTCGTACAGTCCGGAACGGACAAGTTAAGATCAATCGTATCGACAACTGTCCGTCGTATTTATGGTAACAAGACGGCCGCCTTAATGCGGCGCATTCGAGTATACATCTGGCTTTGTTGTCGGTAGACGTTGAAGGTTGCCTTCTAGGCAGGTTATCTTGGTTTGTTTTCTTCGTATTTTGCGTGTGTGTTCTTCGCTGAGTGCCTCTAATACTAAGACGCTCGTCTTACAGCATGCAAATGAACACTTCTAAGGCACTGAAGACGGCCCGCAAAACTCTGTTTCTCAACGTTTAGCGCTATAATTTACTACAAAGGTGCGAGCAGGTGGTGGAAGATAATAAAAATAGAAAACGGAAACCTCTTTTGGGTGATCTATGCCTCCACTTCGCAGACGATGAAAGCGTCGTGATAAGTGCTGCCGAACCATGGCGTACGCCGCGTCGAGGGAGCGCCGACCGATTAGGGTTATGCTAGCAGACGATCCCGTAAAAGAACCAGAATCGGCCGGCGCTCCTCGACGCGGCGTGCGCCATCTATCGGCAGCACTTTTAACTACGCGTCTGCGAAGCGGCGGCGTAAAATGCCCAAAAGTAGTTTCTCTTTTTTTCTTTTAAGCAAAATAGGTTTATTTGTTTATTATTTTTTTTACTGCAAACTTTTATTACCTGCATGCAACTCTGTAGTGAATTGCAGCAAGATACTTTGAGGAACATTTCTTCTGGGCCGTTAACTAAAGTGCCTGAAAAACGTTACTTTACATGCAGTATAAGAGAAAAAACATTCCATATTCAGTATTTTGATTTCGTTTGACAATCCAAGCGCTTACAAACAGTGAACACGCTCCGATTTTGCTTTGCAATCAGAGGGAGCCACAACAGAAGATTCAGTTCTGCTTTGCTGTAATTCTCATAATCATCGTGATAATCATCGTCATCCTGTTTTATTTATTTGTTTATATCGCTTATAAATTGGGTGCAGTTAGTAGGAATCTTCTAATGATGAAATAAACAGATCGAATATTCGCACAGTCGCGCAAACCTCTAAGAAAAAAAAAGACTTTTGAAGCTGATGCGCCTCGATGTTTTTTCTTATATTAGGGAAATAGGTCAGCATTTATCGAACACATACCGAAGTAGAAATATGTTAAAATTAATACTGTTTATATCTTAAAAAGGGATCATTATCAGCCAATATTGTACAGTGAAAAGGTTTACCAAGTAGGATGTTAGTCTTTCTTTATTTTATTTTCCCGTAGTTTTACTGTGTTTTCAGAGCTTTTAATGTTCTCGATCGTTCTCTCTTAAACATTTAAATTGTATAAACAATTACTGGGTGATTTTGTTTATTATCCGGTCGCGCATGTACACCAGTAAGTACACTGCCTTTGTCACTGACGTTTTATTGAACAGAGTTTTTTTTACAAATAAATATATACTTAAAGCACTACACAATAAAGATGATTCTACCACATGTGCTTTTTTCGCTTTTGTCTATGTATTATTATATAAAATCTTTGATTCTCATCCGAATGCTCGCTGCAACATATTTGATTGCACAAGTGGCTGATCCACCACGAGCAACGTGCCTAAAGCGTAATATATGCGTCTAATAAAATCTGCCCTGAATAAATGCGGGCGGTTGTCCTGCCAGTTATCCTTTCGCGCTATTCTGTACTTTCATTCTTGAACGCTCGCTTTAATAAAACATTTTTGAGGTTGCGTAAACAACGACCTTATTGCGCGTAATTCAAACGAGAAATCGCGGTACTGGATTTTCGTCTAAGATATCCGAGGGCACGTTCTCAAGCGAACGTGTTTTATTGTAGTTTTTGCTGGCTTGAAACTTTAGTAGCATGGTTCGTGTCAACATTTTCATCTTAGTTGGCCTCTGCGGACGCGAAATATTGTTGGATTAAAGGTTTCTTGCTGCATAATCAGTTTGGCAACTCCGCAGTTCGCCTTGTCAACCGCTGCTATAAAAAAAAATTATTTATTTTATGAGGAACCCGAATGTTGCTCAACTTTCCTTTGATTTCTTTTTGCGCAACTAGATGGTTTTTAATTTGCGTTTTATAAATATTTCACTCGGATCTAGTTGTCTTACCAGTTTAGGCTTGTACTACTGGATTTTATAAGCGTTTCTACTGTTGCGAAACTGTCTTTGAAATAAAGTTATAAAGCAAAAAAAGAAAATGATTAAAAATAAACTCTAACCCGGACCTTCTTTTTTTTTTATTGAGGAATTAAGGTCGTCGCGTCATTGCAGTCATGCCTTACCGGCGCTGGTATTAAATTTATGTTCCGTTCATTGTAGATTGATGAATTGTTCATTTATTTTATCGTCATAGATTTTGCACACATAAAATGATCAATAACTGCATAAGTCTCTGTGGCTTGTGCGCAGTGTTACGACAAAGCTTGGTCAGATTTAGACATCTTCAACAATCACTGGTATATTGTAACCTGGGCTTTTCTCAACCTAAAATGAGATTAAAAACAAAAAAACATACATCTGTTATCTTTTTCTGCAATACATTCTGTTTCGGGTAGTTTCAATATTACGCTTATATTGTAAACCTCAATAAAATATTCGAGTGAGAACTAAAATAAATGTTTACGTAAGAAGATAATTTCCTACTTTTCGGTGGTCAAGTTATAAAAATAGAAAAATACACTTCAATCTACTCTAGTGAAAATGATGTTTATACAAGAACCTCCATTAAGCCTGTCATATCGGATTTTTTTTTTTAAAGATCCTTGATTATCTTTTTGTCCTAATTGTGGTACTTTGTAACTAGGTTTTATCATGATAAAGGGGTGGACAAAAGCTTCTTCGTACACTACTGGAAGCAATAACCCGCTTGACGCGCTACGACCAAAGAAAGCCTCAGTTGCCGTCATAAATTTAAAAAAAATTGCTTTTCCATAAAAAAACGCTTTCGCAACAATTTTTACAGATTCTACTTAGGATATTAGCCATTATTTTAACTTAAAATTTGGCAGAACCTGTCACGTAGCTATCGTGTATTTTGAAACCACAGTAAGCTACTGTTCGAGGTGCAGGCGCCTCATAGGAACACTAGCTCTAACTTTGACTTGCTACGACTTACTCTGCCATGTTCCGGGCATCGTTAACAGACACCCCAATTCATTTCAAACAGCACAAACTTAATTATAGATGGACACGCTGTTTCTAGCAAGCCCGCGTTTGCCCACACCAGGTGTGAGCATTGCGCCTGCGCAGAAACCAAATTCGCTTAGTAGTGAAGCGTCCTGCGCAGTGCAGTGCCGTCGACTAGCGCCACCAGCGGCTGCGTGACGTCAGCGCCGCGTGTTGGTCTATACGATGTACTATAGAAGCCCGGAACACAACGTACTCAGGAAACATTAAGTATGCATCATGATTCATAAAGTCGCCCTCTAATGTTGTTCTTAATTTCTGCTTTGCGCTCTAACCAGGGCCTGGGGCTCGCCAGAAGACCATTCGTCTTCCCTTAACTCAGTCAACCTCCTACTGTCTCACATAAAATAAAAGGCATACGTAGGCGCATTCCCAATTCCGTTGCGCCACAGCGCAGCTTAGTAGGCGTCGAGATCAAAGGCAATGGTCTCCGCAACTTCCTTTCATCCCCGGTCCGTATATCTGACTGGAGCTGCCTTATAAGGATATCCCTACGCAGTAAACCTTTGCGTCCGTCCACCATCAATACCACCAACTCCGAAGTAATGAGAATTAAAGTATTAAACAAAACAGAAAAGGCGGCAGGGAAACAAAGGCTAGCCACTGGCACTGTGACCTCCTGCCCTGTCACATTGATAATCCGCGAAAAGAAAGAGTCCCTTGCTAAAACTCCGCGCATGGGCGTGAGATTCGAACGGAGCCAGCCAGAGAAACACGCGATCGGAAACATAGAACGGTGACATCTTACACGAATAGAATTAACACCCCTTCGCTCCCCCCTCCCCCCCCCCCCAATAAAAGAAAAAGAAAAACATATATCAAGCGATAGGTGCCCGTTTCTTGTGTCAGTTTTACGACTCATCTCGTGTGTGTGAGTTGCGTGTGTGTGCACGTGCTCGTGTGCGTGTGTGTGTGGGGGGGAGGAGAGAGGGGTAACGTTGGAACGTGATAATACGAGACACAATATCGGTGTTTCTTAGCATATAACGATGAGGACCCCGGCTCGGGGAGGAGACCTTCGGTGCTTCGATCCGGAAAGCCAGAGGTGTCCGCATTTTGTTCCTTTTTTTTTCTTTTTTTCATTCTTTTTTTTTTCCGTTGATCGGTATTTCTTTTGGGCTGTCCGGAATTTTGAATGCAATATGTGGGGCGACTCCTCACTCTACCATCTTCCCTTCCGGAAAAAAAAACAAATCGAAGGAAACCAAACAAAAACCGAGACAATTCACAAAAGCAAAGATTGCGAAAGAAAGGAGTGGGGTGCGAGAATTAGTCCGCCTCGGTGCAACTTGCGTGGGCTATATGGATGGTGCAATATATTGGGGCTCGTCGCTAGTGGATATGGGGGGGCGGGGGGGGGCGATCAGGTGCCCTGTCCGATATTGCGCGCGTGTGTGGCTGCGGGTCACCCCGAGACTGACGCGGAATTGTTTGCCTAACATTATTGGAAACGCAGTGAGAAATCTAATTCGTCACTATCCCTTCGTTTCGTAAGCTGTCAGTATAGTAGACTTGTTAGGCTGTCAGCGACGATGGACTGCATCAACCAAAATAATTTGGCAACTAAATGTATTATTTAAAAACGTACAACGTGAATGCGTTTTTTTTTTCAGTTACATATGGTTGCCGTTAACAACGAACGGAATTATATTAAACTACCTTAATAACTAAATCGTAGTCTGTACGCTCTCTTACATTTCCGTGGATCTAGGCCTTATTTAACATTAGAAACGATGGACGGTGAACAGTCTGCAGGTTTTGGACTGAACAAAAGGAATTGCCGCCCGGTAACCCTAAAAGGCCGTGAAAAAAAAAGTGAACGCGTTCTAAGCTGACTCGAACGGAAAAATATGCAGTAGTTTTGGATTTATTCTGAAATGTGGGTGTTTTTGTTTTTTTGTTTTGTTTTTGTTTTTTAGTTTGGATCAGAGTTGGGCAGTATCGCGAAACAAATGCATCCTGATAGTGTTTAGAGATACTTTCGGGTACCTCTGTCTCTCTATCGAGATACTTTCTGAAAAATGTGGCGGTATCTTAGTTAAGGTAATAGAAATATATTTACAATGTATATTGCTTGTTTCACGATACTTCGCCAGATTTAGGTATCTTGTTACGTTTGTTGCTGTCTTTATGATAAACTGAAAACCATCTGTTTCATACGCTAGGGATTTAAAAATGTATTATATAAACCAGCCACATAACCTATTTTACCCCAGTCACAAACATTAAAAAATAGATTAAAAAAAACAGCGGTGGTAATAAGAAGGTTACTTGAAAAATAACAAGATAGGTTCCTCTCGCGAAGCTCTCCGAACTTTCCAATTTAGTAGGACGAACACTGAAAAGAAGATGACTGGAGAAGAGGGGGGAAAAGATGAACAGCGCAGAACTTTCGAGATGAGCTTCTTTTCGTCCTATATTGCAGCAGGTTCCGCGGAAACCAGGGTACCTTAGTGGGGACGGCTCTGTTTTCCAATCTCCCGGCACTGGGTGGCTCTAGAAGCACGTAAATACGACAGTTTGAGACGCGCACTGACGGCAAGAGGGTTTCTTTCGACAGTCGCTTTTGTTCAGCACAGCCAACTTCCATTGGCCTGCAGTAACTATGTTGTTTTTCGGAGGCAGCAGTGTTTTTTGGCGGCACTATAGGTATGGTAACTGCGAAGAGACGAAAAGCTTAGAGGTAAAGGGAGCACCGGAGGAGCATAAAATAGACTAATAATGATAATATTTAAAAATAATAATCAAGAATAATTTTTATTAGGTGTCCAGGAACGACCATGCGGTCTTGGTACTGATGGACCTAAACTTACACACTCTAATAAAAGTAAAAAAATCTTAAAGCATTCAGTAAAATACATGATACATGTAACGCATGCTGACCCAAAGATACTACTTACACAACAAGCAATAAACGAAACACAGGGTCCATACGCAGGGTAGAAGACTGCCACAAACACGAATGTACCTTATAAAAAACACCAACAATAATAATAATAATAATAATAATTAATATTGTCAGGAGGTTTATTGAGGTCTCTCAAGCCTGCTCCAAAAAGGTCCCAGGAGAACCGGCCGCTGGGCAGAATGTCCAATAGACCGATCTCACCAGCCAGTTTGACTACGCCACCGCTGCCGCATTGCATCGAGAGAACTTTAGTCTTTCTGCAGGTGCGACAACCTCGCTGGAGCTCTGCGCGTGCAGGGCACGAGCAGTCTCGTGCACTGCCGATTGCCTCCTGTGAACTAAAGTTATGGCGGCCTCACGCATGCGCCAAACGCTTGGTGAGATCGGTCTATTCAATCCTGAGCTCAAGCGGGTCTCGCGCGTCACGATGCACGAACTGGGTCTTGCTCACGCGCTCGCAGTCAGCTTGCCGAAGTTGGCGCACATTCACAGTTTATAGGTTCGCGCCGCTCCTCACATATGCTCCCCCTTGGAGGAAGGCCATCCTGGCCGTTAGGACGAGAGTCGTAGGGTTTGAGTCGGGACACGTGGACGATGTCGGACTGCAAAGCGCGGCCGTCTGTGGGAGCGATGAGGGGTTCGATTGCGTAGTTAACAGGAGACGTTTGTCGCACAATACGGTAGGGTCCGCGGTAACGCGGGAGAAACTTTGCGCACCTGCCAACTTGACGGCTTGGAAATGCAACGAGGACATAGTCCCCTGGAAAGTACTGGACGTCGCGGTGATGTGCGTCATAACGTTGTTTGGCGTGTCCTTGTTGTTCTACTGTGCGGAGTCGCGCCAGTTGACGGCAGGCTTCTGTGCGTGAGATGATGTCGCTAATAAAGGCATCCGAGTTTTCAAGACGTTCTGGAGGGAGGATAGTGTCCAGTGTACAGGAGGCGTCATGACCGTGAAGAAGGTGGAACGGGGAAAATCCTGTGGTACTTTGAATAGCGCTATTATAAGCAAAGGTGACAAACGGCAATATAGTATCCCAATTGTTGTGGTTTTCAGACACGTACATGGCTATCATGTCAGCTAGCGTGTGATGAAACCGTTCCGTGAGCCCGTTTGTTTGAGGATGATAAGATGTTGTGGGATGATGGGTGACATTGCAGGCTGTGAGTAGGGCTTGTACTGTCGTGGACAAGAATGAACGGCCTCGATCGCTTATCAGTGTTCGAGGCGCTCCGTGCCGTAAGACTACCTGGTGTAGTAAGAAATTTGCAATTTCTTCCGCTGATGCATCGGGAAGTGCTTTGGTCTCGACATAGCGAGTTAGATGGTCGATGGCCACTACTATCCAGCGATTGGAAGCTGTGGAAAGAGGAAGAGGCCCCAAGAGGTCTATTCCCACAACCTCAAATGGCATGTGAGGTGGAGCCAGTGGTTGTAGCAGTCCTGCGGGCGATGAAGTTGACCGTTTGCGGAGTTGACACTGCTGGCAACTTCTGACGTACTTAAATACAGTGCGGTAAAGACCGGGCCAAAAGAATCTATTTTTAACTCTTGTATACGTCTTCAAGAATCCCAAGTGACCGGCAGTAGGGTCATCGTGGAGGCTCTGTAATATTTCTGTCCGGAGGTGATGTGGGATGACAAGCAACCACCGGCGAGTGTTAGGGTCATAACTGCGTCTGAAGAGTATTCCGTCAAAAACTGCATAGTGTTGTGCGCGATTGATGAAGCGGCTGTCATTTGATGGATTGGTGCCGTCAATGTGAGTCAATATGCGGTGTATCCACGGGTCATTATGCTGGTCAACTGATAAGTTGCGGTAGGAAATTGGGGCAATTGTGTCGGTTGTCTCCTTTTCTGGCACTATCGTATTGACATGGTCCGATGGAAGCGGACAGCGTGATAGAGCGTCTGCATCTTGGTGTTTACGACCACTCTTGTAGACAACATTAAAGTCGTACTCCTGAAGTTTGAGAGCCCAGCGTGCAAGACGGCCTGAGGGGTTCTTTTGAGAGAGCAACCAACAAAGCGCATGGTGGTCAGTTACGACTTCAAACTTGCGTCCGTAGAGATAAGGTCGAAATTTTACAACGGCCCATACGACAGCGAGAGCCTCGCGTTCCGTTGTGGAATAGTTTCTTTCCGGTTTCGTGAGGGTTCGACTAGCATAAGCTATAACTTGTTCAGGAGCGGATTGTTCGGTCCGTTGTAATAAGACAGCTCCAATACCAAAACCGCTTGCGTCAGTATGAATAATTGTTTCCGCGGAATGATCAAAATGACGGAGGATGGGGGGTGTTGTAAGGGAAGCCTGTAATGATGTAAATGCATCTTGACACTCCGCTGACCAATGAAATTGAACACCTTTCTGTAATAGCTGGTGAAGAGGACTGGCAATCGTTGCAAACCCACGAATGAAACGACGAAAATAAGAACATAAACCAAGGAAGCTTTGTAGTTGCTTTGAAGTGTGTGGTATTGGAAAATTCATTACAGCACGAAGTTTGTCCGCATCTGGACGCACACCCAGTCTATTCACGGTGTGACCAAGGACTTTGACTTCTTGTGCCGCAAAAAGGCATTTTTTTGTGTTAAGTTTGAGACCAGCGTCTCGAAGGCACGAAAGAACTTCCGAGAGACGAAGGAGGTGGTCCTCAAAACTTGTGGAGAATATTATAATGTCGTCAAGGTAACAGAGACACGTTTTCCACTTGAGACCACGGAGTACGGAATCAATCATTCGTTCAAACGTTGCTGGCGCGTTACATAAACCAAAAGGCATAACGTTGAATTCATATAGTCCGTCCGGTGTGGCGAATGCTGTTTTTTGTTTGTCCTGCTCTGCCATTGGTATTTGCCAATAACCAGAACGCATATCTAGCGATGAAAAAAATGAGGCACCCGATAGCGAATCAAGGGCGTCATCTATGCGGGGTATTGGATAAACGTCTTTACGCGTTAGCTTGTTCAGGCGGCGGTAATCAACACAGAACCGAAATGTCCCATCTTTTTTCTTTACTAAAATAACGGGAGACGACCAGGGGCTAGAGGATGGGCGAATAATTTTTTTGGCTAGCATATCAGTCACATGAGTTTCGATGGTTTTACGTTCGGCCAACGACACGCGGTATGGTCGGTGTCGGACGACGTCGTTAGTTTCTGTGTAAATACGATGTTCAGTAGTTGAGCATTTGCCGTAATCAGTTGGAGTAGAATCGAACACGTTCTGAAAGGTGCGAAGAAGACAAATAAGTTGCTCTTTTTGATCCTCTGACAACGAAGGTGACATAGTTTTAGCAAGTGATGTGTCGAGGCCGTCAGAGGGTGGTTCAGCCTGGATTTGAAGAGAGGTGACACTTTGGGTCACTTGTAATGAACTCAGTACGGCTGCTGTTCCTAACGAATGGCCTCTAGGGAGAACGACCAAGTGTGGATTCGCATTATCTAAAGCCAGCCACCCGGTACCGTTCGTAATAGTAGTAATTGTGTAGGGCAGCAACAAGCCCTTAGCCATTAGAGGAGTGCGTAGTGGTTCAACTAAAACATCGCCTGTTAGATCTGCAGAGGGATAGACTTCGACTAGCGTTCTAGAAGATGGAGGCAACTCAAACTCAGATGCAGCACATAACTTGATGGGATCAACATACGTGTCATTCTCTAGAAACAAGTCTTCTGAAAGTTGAATTTCGGAACGTTCGCAATCAATTACTGCATTGCCGGACCTAAGAAAATCCCATCCCAGAATGACCTCTGCCACACAATGGGGTAAAACAACGAATTGAATGTGGTAACGCAGGTTGCCAATAAAAACTCGAGCTGTACATAGAGATGATGGGCGGATAATGTCGGCACCCGCACCACGAAGAAGGCCACGTGCCGGTGTACGTACTTTGCGAAGTCTTCTGCAAACATCCTCGCGCATAACTGAGACGGCAGGAGAACCGGCCGCTGGGCAGAATGTTCAATAGACCATTTGCTGTCTTACTCAAGCATCAAGGAGAATGCAGGGATTGTGTGTTCCACGCGCCACACGCGCACGCCTTTCCTGTATAGATGATTCGGAAGTAAATAACCAAAAGAAAGCATTGACGAACGCGCGTGCAAGATGCCATTTGTTTTAGGTTTTTGCTTTGGGAAAGTTACTACTGCTGAGGCCAGCACGTGCGGCGCGTGGAACACCAATCCCTGCATTCTCTTTGATGCTTGGGTAAGACAGCAATAGGTCTATTCAATCCTGAGCTCAAGCGGGTCTCGCGCGTCACGATGCACGAACTGGGTCTTGCTCACGCGCTCTGCAGTCAGCTTGTCGAAGTTGGCGCACATTCACAGTTCATAGGTTCGCGCCGCTCCTCACAATATTAATAATAATATTAAATTTATTCATAAAGGTAGTAGCATACTCAAGGCAGAGTGCAGGTTTGCCAAAGCCATCATAGGCTTGTGCGGCACAAACCAGCTATATAATTGCATAAAATAAAATACCCAGTTCTGGATAAATAAAAAACAGAATTATCACCAAGATTTTACAGCAGTTCCAACTGGAGACTTACACTTTCAATATATATAAAAAATAACCTTTCAGTCACAAAATCGTAAAATGAACACACACACACACGCGGCACTAGTGTCAATTTTCACCATCGAATGTAAGACATAAATCTTGCCCAGGTCTTGCTGGGCAATCGGGCAATTTATGGAAGACAGATGGCAAATAATGAGAGTGAATTAGTTTACCGTGGCGAGCTACACAGCGGGGAATGACAAAACGGGACGTGTGACGGAGATTCCTTTGAGGAACGAAGGGGCGTTTAAAATCGTTATTCCAAAACGTGGCGTAATACCACTGTTTCACGTACAGGGAAGGGAAAATGGGCATTCGCAAACACTCCAAAATATTCATATCAGTTGAAAAGTTAAAGCGATAACCCACAGTCCTTAACAAGCCCATCAAAATACGATCAATTTTTGTTCGCCACATTTCTGCACAATTAACAAACAGTAATAATAATAAATAATTATAGTAACAATAATAATCTTCCTTCATTTCTTTAGTGCGCCTGAACAACGGTGAGGTATTGATGTGGTGGCAAATACACCTTAGAAAAAAAGAGTGACTTGTTGAGACACTGTCCGAGACATGATACAGCATTATATCAAGATCACGCTTGAAGGAAGCAAAGTCACGAAAAATACCGAAACATGGTGACGCTACGATGTTCACTCAAATTTGCAAGCGATTTAATTAACGGTGACAGTGTGTTGTTTGAAGACGGATAGAATACAAATTGGAATCTACAGACGCGATGAGGGCCGTGCAAAACGGACAGAGCTCAACAGGTCAGCATCATATTGACCGAGGATCACTTTGAGTAAAATAAAATATCACGCCAGAGTCTACGCGTCAAAAAAGACGAGCACAAGCATAAATTACCATTCATATTCGCCACGAACTACCACCGTTCGGGAACAAATGTATTTATGTAACTGTCAGTATCTGTATTCCGAAATACTTATTATTTTGCCTTTGCACAAAGTACTTTAAGGATATTCCCACAGAAGATAAATGTATCTCAGTATCTGCTTTTTGGCTTTAAAACACATGTAAATCAATATTGGTATCCCTGAATACTTTTGGGGTATCTCTGCAATAGCCAAGTTTGCATACTTCAGACAATCTGAGGCGCAATGCGAGCATGCTTCATTTTGTAATATTATTTGTTGTGGCTCCTGCCCAGCTACCAAAACCTCACGTGGGAATTCCTAGTCACGAGCTATTTTCAAACTCTATTTTTTTGTATGTTGTGCGGAAGACTGTGTTAACGATCAGCTATATAAGTCTGAATAGAAAAAAAAAATATTTATTCGTCAAACTCAAAATGTAGTTACTGAGGTAATAAAGGATTTAACTTCCTTTCCTATATCCGCCTCCAACATTTTGTGGGAGTAACAAAATGAGATGTAGAGGATGCCCAGCATTGCTGCCTCGTCTTTTATTTTTATTTCTCGATATTCGAAGTTTTGGCTTCAAGCTAATGTATCGGCACCAATAAAGAAAATTTTCAAAGCCGGGCAACGTTAAACTTTATGTGTACCATTCAAGGATATCAGTTTTCTCCTGTTTCATTCACAAACTCAAAGGGGGAAAAATAACAATTTTAAGCCCGCTCCCGTTTCTTCGTAATTAAAAATTAACATGTTTTTCTCCTTTGAAGTTTCAAACAACACTCTAAATCATAAAACTCCTCAGTTCGTGTGACAAAATGCGTCGCTTATTGGTTTCTTTTTTTACTCTTGCTTAATGCCCGCAATAGCTTTTTTGACCAAGCACTTATATCTAGGCATTGTGAAAGGCTTGTAGTGTTGGTACGTGTTTTACACTTACGACGTAAAGAAAAATAATAATGCATTATAAGCGTAGCGCTTAGCTAACATGGCTGTGCCTCATAAAGTTTCCCGATTTTACGCTTGAATCGCGCGAACTATATAAGCTCGAACGAACAAATACTCATACAACTCATAATATGACGCTCGAATGAATGAACGGTCAACGCATACCCGAGTAGCCTTTCTTTGTTTTCTAAATCATTGCTATAATCCTTGACAGCTTAAGGAACGAAAGGTGTGGTTAATATTATCATGCCTCTCTCGTCGTGATTGGCCCTTCGGTGTTCAAATGGGAAAAGGCCGCATTCTCATTGGCTGTGGCGCATTGAAAAAAACACTCGTTATTCGGCCGCCCTAGGTGTTCGGCATTTCGTGAAGCCCAGATAAAAGAGTGGCCGCGAGGTTCAACACTGATTGGTTGACGGGTGGGAGAGGAGGAGTGAGGTGCTCGACGTTGATTGGTTAACGGGGATGTCATGTGACCAGAAGGGTAGGCGAGGAGGAGTGAAGTAGGCGAGGAGGAGCTCGACCAGCCGTCCGCACTGAGGCAGAGGAGCTCGAGAGTACGGAAGGCTCTGGAAGATCGCCAGGTTTATCGGTCCCCGAATAGCGGTGGTATAGTTTCATTCTGGGAACAACCATCAAGTGTACAAGGTGGTACGCGTTGCAACTATCTGAAGAAGAGGTCCGTGAACAAAGGCGTCTGGCGTCTGAAAACCAAGAGTATCGCTAAACATTACGCTGGAACGTTTCGCGTATGCAATAGATATATATGCCTAACAATTTGCCATAAGGTTTCGTCTTTGTTCTCGCATGCACTTAAGAATGCCTGCGCGTTTAACGCACGCAGTACTCAAAGAGCCAACTTCGCGCTCTGCGAAATCAGTCAAAGAATGATGAGGCAGAACATCCGCTTAGACCTAAAAATGAAGTCTGCGCTGCGGCATTACGCAATGCAAAGCGTCATGCCTCCATTGCGTAATGCCAGAGCGCTGACTTAATTTCGAGGTTTCAACAGATGTTCCGCCTCATCATTCGCTGAGCTGATTTCGTAGATCGCAGAGATTTGCTCTTTGAGTGCTTTGCGGGTGAGTAGACGCGCAGGCATTTCTAGAGTGTGTTTGCCGGCAAATCAAAAAGTCAGGGCATAGAAGCCCGCGCCTTATTTTCTAGGGTGAGGCGCACTAAAGAATGCGCAGAAGAGTGACTGGCACTTTGACGGTATCTAGGCAGCGTCCAGTCGTCGCTTCCACCAACCACGTACTGCCGAGATAAAGAGCTGACCGGTGCGGGTACGTCCCTCTTTGTAGCTCGATAATGAGGCACGCTTCGTCCTCGCACTTTATAAATTCCCGACCCACATTAAAAAAAAGAAAACACATATCGGTAAACATCTGAAAGATCCTTGGCTTTTCGCAAATTGTACAAATTGGACTAATCATTACTAGTAATTGCCTTTAAAACTGCAATCGGAACGTAACTCGTAACACCATATACTTTCATTAAGCAATTTGTTAATTGGCCTAAGAATCGTGATAAATGTTGTCTCGTCCAACGTCCGCCGAGCCCGTTATGCACATACTGAAAATATTGCACATGTAAGAATCACCCACACTAAAAAATATATAAATTCTACATGTAAAAGTGCCAACATAAATACACGATCATTGGTTCAATAAAATGTGTTGTATATTTCGTTTTTATTATGTGACGCAAAACAATGAACCACCCCTCCTTCTCATGTTGTACAGACGTGTCATATAAGGGTGGTGATAAGAACAAACACTATTTTCGAACGACTTCAGCGAACACTTACTTACGACCCCGTCAGAAAAATACTTATTTTAAGGAACGCGCTCACGTGTGAGATTTCATTCTATAGCGTGAGATCGCGCCATAACATATTCGAATGATTCTCACAGTAAGCTACCTCTAGACACTGAAAAGATAGAAACAAAGAACGTGGCGATTCTCCAACATCTTATTATCGTTCCCTGGGATTTTTAAAGAGGTACTCCGGAGATCTTTTTTAGCTACTCCAACTAACCATATATTGTCACGAATGACAATTGATGAGGCGATGATAACTGAAGAAACTAAATGTTTAATGGGGCGAACTTGTGCCCAAAACAAAAAGGAAACAGAAGATAACTATAGAGCGTCGCGGACGTCGATGGCGGCGTAACAGCAAGATCGTACGCTGGGGAGAGACTGATTTCCGGCTCGCCACGCGGAGCACCTTTTTACCGGCGTGGGTTTCTAGAACATTCGGCCTAGAACGTTCGGCGCGTGGAACATTCGAAACTCGGTGAGACGAGAAAGTTCTCGAACTTGCGAGAATGACAAGAATAAATAAATAGATACGTCGCTCCCTCATACTCGCGTGGGAGGCAAGGAACGATAACCGTTAGGCCACGGCCGCGCTGCCTACTTGGCCAGCTGCGCGCGCGGCAATATATATATATATATATATATATATATATATATATATATATATATATATATATATATATATATATATATATATTTATTACCCGCCTTTATCCTTGCGGGTATGTTATGTAGGATAGCGAAATTCAGAATAGTTGTTGTGAAATCGGCAAGTGAAAATGACGCCTAAAACCAACATTCAAATATGCCCACGCTTTTCAGAGCCGTAAAGACGTCAGGGGAAGGCAGGCTTGCAGATAGAGCGGTCAGTCTAAAAATGTACTATGCCCAGCATATGTTTCGCGCTAGTGCGCGGATGCTGAAGCGAGCTTCGAAAGCATTCATTTGACGACCTGAAACTGCTTGTAATCAGTTAGAAACGAAGTCTACAGTTCAAAGAGTGAACTTCTCCCGTCCGTTGACGTCAGTTTTTCATTTTTGCCAGACAGAGACTTTCACTTTGAAAAACACGGTGAGGATCAAAATTGTAAATCGAATAACTGCGCGAAAAAACAACATTTATTTTGGCCCAATGTTTGGGTTACTATTTCGGCGATGTTTGTTGGTCTGTTTAGCAAATTTTCAGAGAAATTGAGGACTACGAGGAGAACGCCGGAGTGCTCACAGCCACTATTAGAGGTAAATATTCGAGTCACATTCTGTTAGTACCCCGGGCCACATTTCATTCGAAGACTTGTCTCGGTTGTATCTTGATGTTGCATTTTTTTTTCTTCTTCAAATTGTTTGCGACACGTTTCCACTCCTGTCAACTCTCAAGAGACGCGCTTCTTAACTCCAGCCTTTCGTCAACACATCCGGCGACTTCTAAGACTTCTCTCGGAGTATATTGCTTTCAACTCTACAAAACATTTTGTCGACGAACCTAAACAAATAATAATAATATCGGAGGCAGTTCTTGTTTGCCGACGAAACGCACGGCGGCGGTTCGGGTCAAGTGGCGCGCAAACACAAAATGAAACTTCCAGGCGGCGTGACGCCCTGGTAAGGATATCTCGCCCACGCTAAAGCCGATTTCGCCTTCGGGCAGAAACCAACTAACTCGCATGAAACTGACTCGGAGGAAACGCTTTGTGCCTAAAAAGCCGCCCTACTCCCCTCCTCCCCCGCCCGCTCTGCACAGTGTGCTGTGAGTGCTGTCGAGACGGAGATGCGAAGGGTCGCCTGTGGGCGACGGGTCTCGCTCCAGTGTTTATTCGCGGAATTCGGACTCTCGAGAACTTGACACGCGGACCCGACCTCTGGCTCGCTTCGCTCGCTGGATCGGCTCGTGTCGACTTTGCAGTATTTTTGGTTGGATCGATAGCGATCCTCGGATGAGAGCTCCGTCAGGAGCTATTGAGACGCTGTTTCCATCGCCTATTTCTGTGTATAAGGAATACTTTCGTTGTTAGCGGTTTTTTTGTTTGTTTTTTTGCTATGGATTTGGTTGTTATTTTGAATGGTAACAAGTGATTAGCTACCGGCCCTAGCTGATTTTTGCATTCAATAACAGATAAATGGTCAGTGATGAAAGTTGAAATATTTTCGATATATTCGGAGATACGGGGTTGCTTGATGTATAAAGGACTCCTTAGGGATTAATGTCATCAGTTAAGGGTACTCTTCAATTAAAGAATGGATCCATTATAATTAAAAGGAGTCTCATAATGAATACTATTTTCGGAAAAAAAATATATATAATCAAGAAATATAAGATGCACGTTGGATATTGAGAGACAGGGATAGAAGATATATTAACTTGCCACAATTACGCAATAATTAAACAATTGAGAGAACAATTAACTTTTTTTTTTTGTTAAAGAAAATCCAGATTCCAGTCAAAATTTGACAGAGTAGGCAAGGTAGAGGAATAGTTGAGATAACTTAGCCTGATTCGCATGAAGTTTGAAATCGAGTACCTAATATACCCTCTTATTTTGCATATGCAATCTCAAGTTTCTTTATGTAATGTTAATGAACAGAGTTTTTATTGCGAGATTTTGAAACATGCAAATCTGAAGCGTTGGTGCGCGAAATAAAAAGTCTGGACAATGAAGCTACATATATTGAGGTTTTGTTTACTTAGTTTATTTACTAATAGTAATTTTAAAAAAAGTCTGTCCGGTCAGCATTGTTTGAGTGTGATAGCACCTAGTAATGGTATCCTATCACCTATCGTAAAACTCGGTGATCGAAAATGATTAGCTGAAGACGGTCGGTGAAACGCCAATGGACTTTATATGTTTTTGGATCATTCATTTATTTATCTCTACTCTATTCAATTCATATTACACCTCTTAGAGCCTGGAGAGCTAAGATAGGGGAAGGGAAAAATTAGACATCAATTAAACACAGTGAAAAGTAACATCAACACAAATGACTCGTTATGATTGCATCTTTGATGAACTCATTGATGATATTGCCACTCAAGTGCCACCGTTCTCCTCTCCTTATCGTGCGCATGTGCGGGACCCGTGGAGTATCAGGTGCACGTGCCGTCCTCCTCGACTTATCGCGCGCCTGCGAAGGTCGACGGGACGCAGTGCTTCCTAAAAGCCTCTTCAGTCTTCAGAAAACCTCGTGTAAGAAAAAAAAGCGGATCGAAGGGGAAGTAACAGAAGCGATAGTGTGCTAAGTATAACCGCGCTCAACGTGCCGAACAGACGCGAGAGAAAACAAAGCGACAGTTTCCTCATACCTCTGTTTCATACTTAGCGTGCAACGCTGTCAAAGCTACTGGCGCGAGCGCGTGGCTTCATCTAGGGTTTTGTTTGCGCGAGATCGCGTGCAAATGATCAACGAGATCAGGCCTCACGCTCGCGCCAGTAGCTTTGACAGCGTTGGCACGCTAAGTATGAAAACAGAGTATAGAGATAAAGAAGCAAGCCATGTTAACTTAATTAGTCTGTGCTATTCCTCGCATAGACAAAGCACCGCTTTTGTGTCTTTTGTTTTATTGCGAACCTTTTTTGCAGTCTTTTAAGCTGCAAACAAACAACAGCTAAAACAATTGCTTTATGGACGGGTTACAGCCTGGAACATATACATCAAACCAGGTCTTTTTATTACTATTAAGAAAGTAATACATCAGTACTAATCAACAAAGTATGGTTGCAACGGCGATATGTTGGATAACGGTAGCTGAAAAGAAACGATTGTAAAGAAGAAGGAGAAAAAAAGACAGATTCTCTAAAGTATATAGGGACCGACTTTTACTTGCAAGCTTCATAAGGGTCATGAAGCCAACCAAGCACGAAAGCCACGTTCAAAAGAAAGAGGCGGGCGTGCAGCCTTGAACATCAACTGCGCTCTGATATTAGTGTCCTCTGCGTTGTATAACCCGCTCGCTCTGTCCTGCCCAACTGTCTCGAATGGGCAGACGTTGACTGGAGGACTGACAGGGGGCAGGAAGAGGAAAGCACTTTAACGCAACGCCGGCCCCGCCAAGCTCCGTGCCGCGTGTCTCGGACGCAGCCCCAAACTAGAGTCCGTCTTCGGTCGACACGATGTACAAAACGAACACAACCATTGCGCAGGTTTTAAGCAGGCAACAAGACTCGTCTGACTGCACGAGGGGAATAAAACAAAAGCCGAACGAAGACTCCGTTCATTGTCGCGTCAGGTATAGTCACCGTTCTGCTATAGTCACATTCTTGCTATATATGCCACGGGGCAATCACGTTTGGTGTCACACGTCGCGCCGTTCTAGCTCAAGGCAGCCTGCAACACCGGGAGGGCCCTTTCACCGGCCTGCTTGCTCGTGGAGCTATCCGCACGAATTCGAAGGCGTTAATATGAGAGTTTAAGGTCTTTTATTCTTGAACACTGCTGCCACGCTGCCACAGAAGAGCAAACGCCAAAGCTGTAGGCGCCGTCTCCGTATCTGAGTGTCCCAACCCCGAAAGCTTATCAGGAGTGAAACTTCGCAGGTTCCCTTCTAGGCCGTGGGAAATACAACGCCGTCAGAGGTTAATAGACATCGTAAAACGTGCAAAATAAACATTCCGTTCACGTTACATGACTCAACCAGGATTTCTAAGTCTGCGCATTTGACTCTATATTTAGAATCAATGTGTTTGATGCGCGGCGTTGTCTTTGGGTTCGATGCGATGATTGCCTAAAGTCAGGTCAGTTTCTCGACATCCTCACTTTCTGCTCCGCCAACGCAATTTTTTGCGAACGTTTGTGTTTGAGTGTAGCTACCCGAGTAAGCGTTTTCTCCGCTTCTCCGATTGCAGAGCCGATCGCCGTTTGCGTCTTTATGCGGATCGTCCTGTTGCCCAAGATGGATGCTCTATTTAACCTAGATAAGGCTTTTCCACTCTTCGTCCCCGCTGCGAGAAAAGTCTACTCAAGAAATAAAATATATACCTACCCACGAGCAAAGTTATCTATGGCGTTTATTTTTTGTTATATGTAATATAGCACTACGGTCAATAGTCGAGAACCAGCATCACCTTTGAGACGAGCAACTGCGTACGACACCGTCCAAACTACAGCCTGCTTGTACGACAAACACATCCCCGGACACAAAAGCCCTT
This sequence comes from Ixodes ricinus, assembly GCA_037355805.1. Lineage (NCBI taxonomy): Eukaryota > Metazoa > Arthropoda > Arachnida > Ixodida > Ixodidae > Ixodes > Ixodes ricinus. The sequence continues at coordinate 19,831 of JAZHYW010057508.1, read as the reverse complement.
TAACGCAACGACAAAAGAAGGGAAACAAAAACCTTCTCGTAAAGACAGTCTCTTGAAAAAAAAAAGAAAAAAAAGGTAGGACAAGTAGAAGCATTGAGGGGAAGGAAGGAAGAGGAGAAAGGGGGGGGGACATGCCCCGCTTTTGTAGATGCGGCAAACTCCCAGTAGTCTTTGGTTTGTGCAAGCCAAAACGCACAATCAGCGTAAAAAGATCGTCAAAAAGCCGCCATTGTCTATTGAATGTTACACTGAAATTTCGCCATTGTATTTGAACGTTCAATTTTGTTATGTTAGGTTCCCATTTTGGGCCAAGTCTCAACTTATCGAGAAGAAGGCATCCTACTAAAACTCCCTAATGTTGGTGTCACGCATACTCAAGCATAAACTTTAATCTATGCAGCGGGGGATCTGATATGCTGCAGCGGGGCCAGCGCTGATACCAGCTTGGAGTGACGAGTGAGAAAGCTCGCGCTGCAGAACCCAGGGATCCTGGGCTCGGTTCCCCACCCCTGACCATTTCGATCTGCATCGAGCATCGTACCGGCATGCGGTCGTGTGGCACGCCTGCGGTGTCGCGCCAAAGACCCCAGGCCAGGGGTTGTATCGCAGTGGCTCAATGGTTCAATCTATAGGCCGAGACACCAGATGCCCATACGGGCCGGCTAACTTCCGGTTGGGTAAACAGCTGACACACAACGCGATCACAATTACAACCTATTTAACGTTTGACGCATCCTAAGAACTCTTTAGTGGCAGTGCGAAACACAACGCTTGGAAGAGGCTAATGAAAGCGTCATCTCGTAGACGCACGCCGCGCGCACCGCCTCATTCTATCCTTTCTTTGTGTTGCCTCATTTGGCCATTGTGGCGTTGGTAGTCGACGGACGGTAGAGACTTTTTTAAACTACTGCCTAGCTGCTGTAGGCGACGTTTACAGGACTACTATGTTACTTCGTAAATAAGTGACGTCCGCGAAATTTAAGGGATCTGGACACGATAGCGCAAACAAATTACTGCGTGGCGTTGCAAGTTCTGGTCATTACCTCGTATATCCGGCGTATTCCACATTTTCGAAAACTCAAGCTCCTATAACGCACAAAAACTCAGCAATCCAAAAAATAAGTAGCCGAAACAAGACGAAAAGTGTTATTCGTTTCGTACCTAAGGTTGTCGTACAAACAACTCCCAGGTTATCGATGATGGAGATAACACTGTCAGTTACTCTAACTACTAGACAACAACATAGGCTAGTGGCATAACTGAAGTTTTTAGGACATTGCGACAGCAAACCCATTCCTTCAAACGTGTGGTGGGCGCTATGATGCAACCGAAACAGGAGGAACGCCGGAGACATCAATTTTATAATAAGTTTTTTTTTGTACCTACCTCTCAAAACAGGCTGGCAATGTTATATGTTTATACAGCTCACTGAAACAGCTCAACAGCTTTAATTATGGCGCACTTTTCTCACGGTACATTTCACAAATCGGTGAAAAGGTGACGATCGGAAACCGTGAGATATTGTACGCGTTAACGTGATTTGAATTATAGTGACCTTCCGATATGCAAGCCCTGTTAGTAATACGTTTTTACCTATCAAGGCAAAGAAGTGAAAACTCAAAACCGTGAAACGTTACGGCAAGCTTAACGTAACTTCGATTGTGTAGTCACTCGACAACTATAATCACATCTTCTGTCGGCGCCGTTGAGTTACAGAACGACGCCCTCTATAACAACGTGTAGTGACGGGTGAATGATTATCCCGGATGCCGCCGAAGATGAAGACACAGAAGAGGGGAGTGGAGATGGAAGAGAAACAAAAAACTAACAAAAATATATATATATATATTTTCGGCTTTGGTGTTGAGCTGGAACTGCATGTGCTGCGCTTCAAAATCGAAAACGTCGGAACAGGAGATGCATTTATTTTCGCTCGCCGTTTCGCGCGCTTCCGATGCGGGAAGAACATTGATGATCTTTCTGTCGTAGAGAGAGTTCTGCAATAGATGCGCGCATCAATTGAAGGGTTTGCTAGCGGGAGAAATTTATCGTGAGCTTCGGAGAATACGTTGTGATTAGTGAACACGCAAGACGTCGCTGTTTTTACCCATCTGTTTTGTTTCTAGACTGATTGTTTCGTGCGTGCTGGTGTACGTAAGTTTCGGTCACCCTATTTTTATTTTTAAGTAATAAATTACTTGAGTAGGCTCCCTTTGCGTTTATTCTTTGATACCCGCTAAATTAAATTCGAGAAATGTGCAGTCTTTTGTTTTTAATCGAAAGTAAGCCTTATATCATTTGATGTACATACACATTCATAATTTACTTAATTATCCTAAAATTTGTGCACACTTAATTGGCTTGTTCGATTTACCTACGAGCCGCAGGTAAATCGAACGAGCCAATTGAATGTGCACGAATTTTAGAGATAATTAAATGCATTATTTATATGTATTAAAAGCCCTACACTTTTTCTGCACCGGCGCAGAAACGTGTAGGACGGTGCACTTCGGTGGAATCTCAATACACATACCGGAAGTGCGCTGCCGTACACTTTTCTGCTTCAGTGTAGAAGGATCAAGAAATCCTTTCTTAAGGTGTAAATTTAATAAAGGAATAACACAAATATCTGCCATCAACTGAGACAAAGGATGCATTTTGTGCACTTTTATAATTTATTGATGTCTCTTTTATTTTAATTAACGAATTACGGGGATATTGCACCCTAGTGAAAAAAATTAAAACACGTCAAAAAAGTAATTGTTTGTAAACTATTTTTAGCGTTTTCTTTAAAGTTTCAGCTAATCCATATTTTAGTCAAAAGCCGACTGGCCATCTAGGTCGGGTTGAAAGAATCCGTTCAGGACAGGATTTGATCCCAGCGACATTCGTGGTACTTCAAGGGAGAGTTGAAGACCATTTGTTTTGCAACACCTCGCGGTGAGATGTATTAGTTCGTGACTGCAAGCAATAGCTCCACGTTTATAGGATCAAAAAAATGTCTATGTTCTAGTTCTGCGTTTTTCTGACTCAAATTGCAATAAGCATTTTTTTACGATATACATTACTCATCATTTGCCTCAACGTCTCAGCCGGACGGTTGAAATGCACTGTCAAAGCCAGCGCACGAGCTGACTGGGGTTCATACCGCGTCTCGAGACGCTCGCGCTACCAGCCTTGCGGTGCTTTCTTTCACCCAGTCACAGCTGATACGCTGTTCGTTGCAAGCCGGTACTGTGCCCCAGTAACCGTCCAGAGACATGTTTACGACCCGGAAGTTATTTTTGTTGTTTTTTTTATTGACTCCTTAATTATTCGAGCAAACACAGACAAAAGGGCACATTCGCGTACCACGGCCATCTTACTCACTACTCAGCACGACCGCAGCCGGCGATACACTATACATAGGTTCCCGATGGCAAGTGAAACAACGTCAGAAGTGCTACGTCGTTTAGAGCTGTTGTCCTCGCCGGCTCAAACAATCGGAAGCCCAGAAAGACAACGACCGCACGACCGCCGTGACTGTGCACTTTTGGCGGTGCTTGATTGGCCGCATCGTAACGCAGCCGTCAACTGCACTCGAACCTAAACTGAAACGGCGTAAAGGACCCACAGCTTCAAGAACGGGGCACGGCTGGGATGTGTCACTGGATAAACACTCGGTATATAGGCCTCGAGACCACGACATTTCTCAGCAATGAATTTACACGAATACCGAATACGAAGGGGACGCAAAAGGAAGCTGACTCGTGGCATTAGCGAAACTCATCGACTTGGAGATGAACAAAGAAGGTCGCTTCGCTTATCTTCAGCAGACATGGAAAATAAACGAGAAAAAAGAAATACCAGAAACGACACGACAAAATGAGATGCGTATACGCCTAGTCGTAATTGGCCATGCTGCCTCTATAGTGGCTCGATGACTCCACTTAGCGAAAGCGCACGACCACGCGGCGTGGAGCGCACGTGGCCATTGCCGCTCCGCGGATCTGTCGACGCAGGCCGCGTCGTCGTCGTCGTCTCGTCGGGAGCTTTTTGTTGAATCTCGGATTGCTGAAATACATCGAATATGCGATTGGTCGTCCGCTGACATGCGGGCTTTTGTTTTTCGTTTTTTCCACTGGTGCGTCTCAGTCTCTTTGGAAGAGAGTCTCGTCGATATCTCCCCTGATTGCTTTCATTGATTAGTGGCTCGCATGGGCTGCCTCGACGGCCAGATCCGGCGATCCGTGGGCAAAAAGCGGGAAGAGTATGCATTAGTGCTAAAGCTGCGCCTATACTGCGCTCCACTATCGCTATTTAGTTTTCGTAGCTATTATATATACTTTTTTCTCGTCCGTGCCGTGCTTTGTATTGAGTGTCTCGCGATGTGTTCGGAGGACGGCGTGCTGTCGACACTTTATGCGTCGTCGATTGCGCGCCACTCTGGTGCGCGTGATAATTTAGTCAGGCCCGGAGAAGTGGTGGAGCGGACGTGTCTCGGTTTGCTATTGAAGATGACGGCGCCCTCTGTCGACATCTGGATGAAGCGTTCAGACGGTGACGCTAACCGATGCGTTCGTGTGCGCATGCAGTGGTAAGCATGACGTCGCCCGCGTTGGTTCTTTTCGGGATTACGTCCTCATGTAGTGTACGGTACTGGCGAGAACAACCTGGTGATAACGCAAAAGACGCGAAAGCGAGACGCAAGCACGAGAAGCTACTGAAACGTTATGCGCAGACAGACCAACATACGTATGTTGCCAGCCGCTCCAGCGTTTCTGTGTGGGTGTCGCCGCACTCCCACTGGCTGGCGCAAGCGATCACGTGACCAGTTGGAGACAGCCAACAACGCCTCTGACAGATGAACGTCTGCAGCGAGATTTTTCCGACTCGATTAACATATTCCGCGAGTCACGACTTCGTTCGGAGTGATCAACGTTACTGGCGCAAATGTTTACTCGGTACCGGTGGCATACACAGAATGCAATCAACATATTCTGGGCGTCACCGAAGAGAGCGTTTGCTAGTTCGGCATCGGTGGCAACTTGTCAACCTGCTAATTCGTTAACCTCACACTTTGACAATCCAGGAGTATCTCCGGACTTTTGCCAGTGGATTGAATACAGTCTTCCATATGCTTGACGCATCAACATTCTAACTTGAACACAATAATAATTACATTATTAATCCAAAATCTTTTCATGTGTCTTGGTCATTTTTTAGCCGTCAGAACTCTGAAACTGAAAAATCTACAGCGTGCGATATTTAAAGAAGACTTAGACAAAACGCAATGCTTTGCGTTCAGCAGACGTCAGGTCACGTGACATTCTTCCGAATGTCACGTGACACTAACGCGGCATGGGATTGGCTTCGATGACTCGTGAGTCGTGGCTTCCTCTTCCACCTATCAGTAAGGCGCTTAACGTCACTATATTTCACGACGCAGCCGATGCTAATAGGACAGGCGACGAATCAGACAGCGTCAAAAGGGCAATCATCGGGTGGTGTTCGTAATGTTTCTCTCTGTTGTCATCGCTGAACCAATCGCAAACAGAACAAGCCTAGTGATTTGCACTTTTGACGCCGCTTGATTGGCCTTTTCCCTGTAGCATCCGCTGCATCTGGACACAGTTGCGAACGATGCATAGAACAACTCAGTGGGGACACTGCCATCCGCCCGGCTCTGAAAAAGTGGCACCGATATGTACTCGAGATGCGGAACTAATCGACGATCGCAACGTCGCCAGGCCGCCTCCCACGCAGCGGCCACTCGGGGAACAGCACTTGTTTGTATTGGTTTGGGAGTACTCGCGTCGATAGTGCCCGCTGTGAGTGTTCTATTTTGGCTTGAATCGGCCATTTTGGTGCCGAAATATATACGGTGGAAGGAGCTTCAGGGCTGCCAACCGCCGTCTCCAAGGCGGACGTGCCGCGCTCAATCACCGAAGTTAGGACGCACCCAGGTGTGGACGCTACCTGAAGTCACCGGTGAGACACGACTGTAGGAAAACAATATTAATGTGCCGCAAGACCCTGTAAACTTAAATTGTATACAAACATCACGCTCCTGCCCATATGTACTAATCTCCAATAAACTTTCCTACAAAAGAGCTTTTCCGTTTGTTTTAAAGCAAAGATATGCTTTTAAAAACTCATGGTGACCACAGCAAAAACAAAACAAAAATATTGAGCCGCCATCTTGACACTACACTTTGAGCCTGGGAGTTTTGGCACTCTGGGAAAATTCAGTAACTCTAGCAGTAGCCATATAAATTCACTATCATGTTTCAACTCGTCGCTAAAGGGTGGAGCTGTTATCGTATTTAGCTCGGTCTAGGTGAACGCCAGCGGTCCCAGTTTCGAAGTGAGTTTCCCAACTGAGTGTTTTAGTAACGTTGGGTGAAGCGGTGTATAATGCGGACATACCTTTGTGAATCGAGCATACGAGCTTGTAAATGGCACGCGTATAACAGTGAACGCTCCCGGAATCCGTTTCCTTGAGGAAAAGTCTATGCTCTATTTTAAAATTATCTGCGACAGTGAAACAGGTGCGACGCTATAGCATAACTATAAACCCTTTCTTTATTTTTTCTTTTACGGGTGCAATTTTGAGGCGCTTGTGCCTTCGGCAGCGCCATTCGTCAACTTGAGATTTTGTTTTGGGTAATCCTTTTACTGCTCGCATCGCCTCAGACTGCTCTACCGCAGCAAAAGCAAACAAATCGAGCGCGAAAACCATTGAGCCAAAGTTCGAGCTCTAAGCGACTTCGCTAGGCCGTGGGGGCAAACTGGAATAAAGCGGTCGTTTATGGAATCCCCGCAGGAGGTCACTCTTGTCGCTACAAGTTGGTAGACAAGCCTGGATTCAAGAGAGGGAGAGACTGAAACCCCGACGAGCGTTTGCAATTAAATGGCGGGCGACATGCACTTGCGCAGATCGGTCGCAACTGCGCGTGCCTGGTGACGAGGAAAGCGAGTGGAAGGACGGAGAGACGCTCGCAGACGATTACCGCGTCCCTAACCTCCCCGCAGCTAGTGTTGCGAACGCGGTTCATGAACCACGTGACCCTTATCGTGCAGTTGGACACACTCTGGGATCTAGGCACACAACAAGTTGGCCCTGAGAAGAGCAACTCTTGAAACGGGGTCGCCTGCTTACAGCACCATCCAAACAACAACAGCAACAACTTGCACGCTCTAATGGGAGAGTCGTGTAGCACCAAATCCGATTGCATTGCCAGAACGCGTCCATTTGGAGAGGAACAAAGCTAGACAAAGAAAGAGAGAAAGAGAAGGTGCAATAAAGAAGCCAATCGCGTCTGTTTCCCCTCACATCCCCGAAGTGACACACTTCGTTCTCAATCGTCTGCTATTGTTTGCTCGTCCGGTTAAGTGGGTGCCCTAATTCAATGAGAGAAACGCGAACGCCCCCCGTGGTTACCGGTCCTACTTCCTGCTTTCGGTGTTGCCACCAGCGTTACCAGTGATGGTATAGTCGTCGACCTTATGAAACTTCTGTTTGTCTCGTGCTTGCTCCTCCTTCGGAATGATGGTAATTGTGTTGTCGGCGTCATATATGAGACGCTTTCTCGTCCATTATCGATTCCTTTGTAGGGACTGTTGCGCAAAGGATTTACGAACGGGTTGCTATGCCAACAACTGCGTCGGAAGCGAGCTCATAAACCAGTGTGCAGACGACAAACAGGCTGGTGCTACCACCACGACATACACTAACTCCAATTTTACTTTATTTTCTTTCTTTTTTTAATATTTCACAGCCTACGAGTTGAGCTCTAAAAAGTAAAGATAAAACTTCGTCCATTACCACGTTTGCGTTTTCAATTTCAGTATGTACACTTGGAATATGAATTTTGCGAGACGCTAGCTGGGTTGGCCCTTACGGCCGCACATTGGACTAAACAAAATTAAATTTCAGTATCGTTTCCAGGCCAGCTGCATGCAAATCCTTGGAAACAAAGGAAATGGGAAACAAAGCAAATCAATAGTGAATTTTGTTTTATTTATTCAATATTTAAAAACATTGGGTTATAGAAAGTTGTAATCTATAATTTTTATTTCATAAATGTGTATGACATGAATGAGAGTATTTGTTTGTTAGCATGCAGCATGTACAGTGGTGATTTTTATGTTAGTCTTTTTTTAGAGCTAATTCGCTATAGACTTTTGCTGCGATCAGATGGTACGTAATACTTCCTCCCTGTTTCGCATCAGCTCTTCGGAAATATGTTTACTCAAATAATAACCTCACGGCTAGCCTTAGAATGGCGCGATATTTTGCTGAAAGATTTATCCTTCTCAAAAGGCATTTCTCACCACAAGGTCAGCTTTCAAATCTAATGCATTACAGAATATTTTTTTCACAATTATCTATATCACCTTCAGTTATGTTTATCTTTTTAAAAAAATATTCTAATTAAATCTTATCTTAATCACCATCGAAACAAAAAGGAAACTAGCGTCCTCTGATTTTGAGTAGAAAATTTAAAAAAAAAAAACCTAAGAAGTGACATTTTTACTTTAAATTCGCATTTCTACACTGAAGACTTAAAATTTCTAATTTTCCTAATAAGTCAACTATTGCAATTAAGCTTCTATATAATTCATGCTGAAAAGACAAAAAACTTGTGGTTTAACTTTCTATATTGAATGCAGACCTCCCAACATAAATGCCCATGTGACAGTCCATTTACGAGAAGAAATGTTCTACAAGTTGAAGGGCAAAATACGCCCGGCAGTTAAATACACACTTAAAGTGAAAAAAAATTTCCGAAACCTCGTTCGAGATGGGACCTTCTCACACAGAACTTAAACTATAAAAGACTCCTACAAAATATTCAGCGCCCAAACCTAATTTTGGCACGATACCTAAAATAGCCTGTGAGACGGGCGAAGCGATAAGCGATTCATATTATATGAACAGAATTAATCGATTCTGTCGGGGTATAGTTCCGCTATCTATTCTTTATTCCCTTAAATATCCAGATTAAAGTAAGAACAGAAAGTTGTTTCGATAAAACTGTCTTTGCCTTTATGCAAGGGTCCTAATAAACAAAGATTGCTCCAAATGGCTGGATAAGAGAATAAAGCATCAGAACTCGCGATATATAATTATATAAAACTATGAGGGTCTAATACCATTTTCAATAACGAACTGAAACTTCCTCTCTCGACAGGGTCGGCACGTTTGGATAGCTATTTTATTTTGCGTAATGCATTTGACGGCGGATTATTTTAAGGTCAATGAATACTTCAAACTTATGAGAAAATTTTTTTTATTTGAACAATAGAAATACAGGGTGAAACAAGGAGACGGCAGGCTCTTTAAATCGACCGGAAAATTCGGTTTCTTAACCTATCGCGCTACGACTTTGTGCAGCGTTGCCCACAGATGGTGCATTTTTTTCGTAAAATTTGCAAAGAACGAACTTACCTGAGAAAAAAGTAAAGAAAGAAAAAGGCTTAGCTCCTATGGAAACGCAGTGACGCCACCGGTCTGCAAACAACACGGCGCCGTTTCGCACGGGAGACAAGAGATGGCGCAAGCGGTCGCGACGCCAACTGCCGCCAACGAACGAGCAGACGACGCCGAGAGCCATCGTGTTTAGCAGACAAGGAACTGCAGTTCCTTGTTGTTACCGCGCCTGTTTTTGTTTCTGCGACTGTCGCCGCCTGCGGAACGCGAGCCGCTTTTGAGTCGAAAGGATCGTCTGCTAAAGTGCCGGCTCTCGGCGCCGTATGCTCGTTCGTTGGCGGCGTTCGTTGCGCCATCTCTTGTCTCCCGTGCGAAACGGCGCCGTGTTGTTTGAAGACCGGTGGCGTCGCTGCGTTTCCATAGGAGCTAAGCCTTTTTCTTTCTTTACTTTTTCCTCAGGTAAATTCGTTCTTTGCAAATTTTACGAAAAATGCACCATCTGTGGGCAACGCTGCACAAAATCGTAGCGCGATAGGTTAAGAAACCGAATTTTCCGGTCGATTTAAAGAGCCTGCCGTCTCCTTGTTTCACCCGGTAGTTTTATTATGAAAGAAGGTTTTACATGAGGCTGCATACAATATGTTGAACCTGATTATCTAAATAAATTTTAAAAAGTTGTTTGTGTTTTCTACACAACCTGCATGCATCTATTTAGCGCAAGATGACATTTGTGGACGAACCCAATTCCACTTAAAATTAACCACAACGAGTCGGTACAAGATTTGTTAATGATAAGAACAAATATTAATGTGATTTCAGGTAGCAACGATCCTTTAAAAAAACATGCTAGCTTGTGGCTCTTCGTATTGACAATTTCCTAATACTGAGAAAAGCATTTGTTCCTCAGTTTCAGGTCTTTGGCATTATGTGATCGCTGGTGATATAATTGAAATAGGAACTCTTAAAATTCTGCTTTATATAAAACAAGTTCATGATTCGTAAAAGTTTCAAGATTGTACGCGGTGTTTGATACTGCCACACTAGATATGGTGCCCGAACAATTGTAAGTGGAAACGTAGTTAGCCTGCACATATGGTGACTGCGTCTACACAGTTAAAGTATAAATGATCCTGCGCGGTTAGAAGTACTTACCACCATTCTATAGCTTTATACCATAATAATGATTAAACACCAGCAAAAATGTCGACGCCATTATGGCCGCAAAACAATTAATAAAAAAACACGAAATATATTTTATGCGGCGTGATGATCATGCAAAAAGAATGTTCACTCCTGTGCCGCGGAGTTGCGAAGCGTGAACCCACTATTTCACTCGATAAAAACTAGTTTCTGGAAACTAAGCCAAGACTAGTTTCTAACTAAGCGCCTTATTCTGTCTCCATCTTCTACCTTACCTTGTAAACTAAGGTAAAATCGTAGTAAAAATACTAGTTTCTTGCAAACTATAGTAAAAACTTGCTTCTAACTAAACGCCCTGTCCTGTCTTCCTCTACTGCTTTTTCATGTGCTGCGCTATTTTATTAATACTAACGAAGCTTTTCAGAGCTAAGTACGCAAAGAAGACTGGCGTCCTCTGGGCTACAGAATGAGTAGGATGAGGTTATTCAAGTAACTAAGCGAGTTTATTGTTTATTTAGAGTCTCTGACAATACAGAGATTGCCATGGAGCTGGGGCAAAAAGTCGACAATAACGTCGCCTGACTAGGCCCCTAGTACCAGGCTACACTCACAACACAGGCAGCAGGCAAACATACAGCAAAACAACAAAAGAGAAGAAAAAAAAGATAAAAAATGATATATATATATGTACTACCTATGAGGTCATAGGATTACCAAAAAGAAAATTATATAACAGCAATATAATTGCAAATACATCGACATGTATGAATTGGAACCTACACACACACACAACGATCCTTACATGTGAACGTATGAGAAAAATCATTTTTACACTCGTATTTGTTCGTACTCCTGAATGGATGCTACCACTGCACGGACGAAGGCTTCGAATCTAAGAACGTTCATCAAATATGCCAATGTTGGGCGGGGAAGAGCTGACGCAGTAGTGGATGTGCCCGGCCCCTTTTTTTACTGCGTATGAATTACGAAACGCTCGCATAAGTTGACGCCTGCGGGGTTCTTTTAAAGCGGGTCCAATAAAAGTTGCAACAGCAAGCTCGAATATTCTATATCTCGCTACATCTTTCCACTGCAAACTATATTTCGGGACACACATTAAAAAAAAATTGTTTCTGCGTTTACGATTATACGTTACGGCAGGAGAGTGTGCGCCATGCTTTTCTGATTGCTTCAGGTGGTTATTTAAAATTTTAAAAAGAAAAAAAATCTCAGCATACGCGAAAAGTGTAAATACCAGTTCAAAAAAAAAAAAGGAATAGCCTCGAACTTTTAGTTTAGGGAGTGCGACACTCTAAACGACAGGGGGCGTTAGTCGATTTAAGACAGCATTAAATACAATATCTGGCAATCATATTTAGTGAAACGTAAGAAACAGAGGGCGTGGTGCGCGCCAAGCATCTTATCTTCTCGCAGCCAATGAAAGTGCAGCATTAGCCGATAAGAACGCCGAAGAAGAATCTCAAAGCAAGTATAGCATTAACATAAATTAACATAATAAACCACGCCCCGGGTTTCTTTAACCGTCACTGACTATACAGTGGAAGTATCTAGCTCGAAACTTAATATCCACTTTCAAAAGGGGCGTTCTCTAGTAATCGACTACATGTTCTCAGGAAAGGGCAGCTGGAAAGAATGGTTTTAAAATTTATAGAACCTACGGCCGTTAATAGCTAAACCAAAGTAAATTAACGTGCCAAAAAAGAAAAAACTTCTGAGCTTCTGTGTCGTTCGCTGTTTGCTTACCGTCTTCGCTCAAATCTGCCTGGAATGGCACACGCTATCGCTTTTCATCAGCCGTCCGTGAAAAAGTGGCCTCCGCCTGGTCGTGAAAGTTTAATGACTTCATCAGCGACGGAAAGTGATTGGCCTTTGTTCTAAAAACTCTTTCGGCTCCGACGCTGGCTCCCTTGACACGAGTCGCGACGACGCAGCTCGTCAAATTTTGGACGGAACGGCGCTTCGCTCTACGTGGGATTGAGAAGGGGAGCGTTTATTGAGGTCGCCATAGCTGTCACTGGGCGGTCGGGAACGAAAATGTTTTCTGAAAGATCGGTATCGATTGTCTCTCGGGACAGCTTCTGTGTGATTCCGAGAGACGGCCGAATTGTGTTGACGGGAGCGAAAGCAAGGCACCCGATACGTTACGACATTTGGAGAAGATAATTCCATTCCTCTGCAAGCTCCTCCTTTTTGTCTCTTAATACAACATTTCAATCATGAATCAGTAAAAAAAGAAAAACAGAAAACAGTCCTCTTTTTTTTGGTCAGAATTGTGCGTTCTGTTTTGTTTTGTGTTTTTTTCGTCCGAATTCGCGTATTTCTGCATGCGTTTTCTCGATTTCTACTTGGTGATGATGATTCCTATGAAAATTTGGGAATCCTTGTGTTCATTTCTTCTTCTTTTTTTTTCGTGTGCCAGGGCTGTTTTAAAGTATTTTTCAAAGGTGAGCTTCCTTTCAGTCAGTTAAGAAACATACTGAGGTTTTACGCCAGAAAGCACAGGGACAAAAAGTGAGAGGCAGCACAGCGGAAGGCAGTTTTGTCCCGATGTTTCTTTTCTTTTTTGTTTGGAGTGAAACTTAATACGCCTCAGAATTCACTATCCCTAAGCGCAGTTTTAATGTGATTTAAGTAGTCGATTTTGACGCAGAGAGTTTGTTTTAAATTGCGCGCTTCTAGCGTCCGCGTGTTCTTCTTTCCGAATATGCTGCAACGTTTTTGTTTTAACTTATAAAATCCCGCTTCATCTGAGGTGGAAGTCAAATTAGTTCCGCGTAAATATTCTCAACCTTGGGAAATTTTTAAAATCCTTGAGAACAACAGAAAGCACCAAGGGAATTTGGCACTTGCACGGACGCTGTCGATAGTTTTCAATTAACCTTTGTACGTTCGAAAATTAAACCCAGATTTCGGTTTTACGGGGAAAAAAACAACCTTCTAAGTAAACGCACGAATTATCTTTTTAATATTTTAAAGGCCTGAAAATGAAAACCTTTACTTGAAAAAACCTGCAAAAATTGTGAAAATAAAAGTTTATTGGGCTGTCGGGCCTAATATTTTTAAAGGCCTTGAAAACGAAAACTTTTACTTGAAAAACCCCGTAAAATTGTGAAAATAAGAAGTTTATTGGACTGTCGAAACTCAACTGTAGATACCTACAGTCAGTCTTGTACAAGTTACTCAAAGAATATAGTCGATTACATTTACAGTTCATCTTGGATAAAAATTATAATTTTATTAAATTACTTGTTCACTTGAGATAAAGAATAATTTGTCGTTACTTGGAAGAGTAAACGTTACTTTTCCGAACAGCTAATATTTTCAAAACGGCAAAACTTTTTTTTTCTGGTGGTATGAAAAAAGGGTATTTTGTACTAGTACATTACACTGTAACAAATATCTGCGCGTTTACTTACCCACAAGACACTCGAGGAGCCCATCTCTGCGATCTACAAAATCAGCTCAGCGAATGATGAGGCGGAACATCTGTTTAGACCTCAAAATGAAGTCTGCGCTGTGGCATTACGCAATGCAAGCATGACGCTTTGCATTGCGTAATGCCTCAGCGCAGACTTCATTTTTGGATATCAACAGATGTTCCACCTCATCATTCGCTGAGATTATTTCTTCGATCGCATATATTGGCTCTTCCAGTGTTTTGCGGGTAAGTAGACGCGTGGGCGTTTCTTAGAGTGTAATTGATTAGAATCACTGAATTATAAACTGCATATTTTTTTTTGATCCACCACTTTTTGTTAAACCGTCTTCCTGCCGGAGACTTGATTCTAAGATTTTTGTTATTGTTGTTTCGTTAGAAAACTGGTAGGAAGAAAGGGCGCTATTAGAAAGCGGAGGGGAAAATAGTACCGGTTAGAAGTAATTTTAGTACTTTTAAAAGAAATCAAATTACTCTTGCGATTACTTCATAAAAATGTATTCAATATATTACAAAGTGACTCTGAAATGTAATTTGATTACAAGTAATTTGTTTGCTTGGAATGAGTGCCGTACAAGTAAGTCTGCCTTCAAGTTTCAAGTTTACTCGGTTGTGTCGTTTTCTTCCATCTCTCAGATGTTTGTTTGGAGCAATACCTACGGCACGAAATAAAAATTTAAAGGATTCAATTACGTAAATCTTTGTTCACAGTTCATAAGATGCAGGTATCCGGTAATAATGAAAATGGCAAACGTTTCCACAATTTTTATGCAGAATCAACCGCTTCTTATTGACGAGAACAATTTCTTTTTCTTACCTCCTTATTTCGCACTACGTGAGTAGTGCGCCGACACGACACCCCTAACAAAAGGCTTTGTCTCTGTGCGTCGTGGCGACGTATTTTTTAGGTGGCAGCTTAGTTACCAAATATTCCTGTTTGACGCTTACGTGTAACAAATCACCGATGTCGTGCTCTAGCAAATTGTGTTCTCGGGTACGCAAAGCACGTGCGAAACAAAAATGTTCTCGGGTACGCAAAGCACGTTCTCGGGTACGCAAACAGTGTGAGACGGAACATCCCATTCGCAAAGCGTCGCTTCGTCGAATGGGATGTTCAGTCTCTTCAGGACCAGCAATTTCAAAACACAAGTACTACTATATAATACTATCCACCGAAATCAGAACCCAGACACTACGGAGATCTAAACTTAGAACGGTAGAGCCATCCCCGGCAGACCAGATCAAAGTAAGAATGTGCTAGGCGAATGTAACATGTGGCGGCCGTCCAGGAGATTCAGCGTATTTATGACCTCTATACTTTCCTCACCTTTTCCCTCCGCCTATGCCAAAAAAACAGGTGGAGCAAATATAAATAAATATAGCATAACATAAGAGCAAACGAAATGTTTTTTTTTTGTTTTGTTTTCTTAAGAAACTTACGCTTGAAGGCTCACCGTATCTGAGAAGGGGAAAAGAAGAAGCAGCCACACACGAAACCAGCACGAAAAAATGTAAAGAAAGACAAGGAAAGTGAGAAAGAACAAGAGAGAAACGTGCGTGGAGAGTCGCGCGTGGATGAAAGTGGCGTGATCCGGCTTTTTTGGGGCGAGTTGTATCTCGAAGGCAGCTGGCAACAGGAGCAATCGCGAAACACAACCATTTCTCTTAAGACGCGCCCTCGCACCTCGGCAATCGCAGTAATGGACACGATATCCTTCTTCCTTCACCTCTCCTCGCCATCCCCTCTACTCTACTTAACCGAACATTCCCAGATGAAGTGGATAAGCGAGTAAACAAAAGGAAATAAAAAAGCGGAATAGGCGCTCCTTCGAAATGAAGCAGGCTCCGTTCGCTGAGGAATCTAGCCAACCGTTATCATCATCATCATCGAACAGCGACAAAGAATAAATAAAAACACACACAGCAAGGAGCTGGTATTTCTTAGCGAACGGAAGAAGGGAACACGAGGGACCGAACACACCCCGTAACGAACGTGCTACAGCTGGAACAACGGCAGTCGAAAGGTCCCCGTCTCTTGATCGGGTTTTTCCTCGGCATTCCGCGAAAGCTGCCCTGGCTACAACTGCCGGTTCCGTTGGACAACTTATGAGAGTGAGGCAGAGCCCTTTCCCTTCCGTCCGCCCAGTGTTTCCTTTCCAGTCTGGCTTCGTTTCCTCAACTCCGCTTTTAGTCGTTTTGAACACCTCTCTCGTTGTTGCTTTGTCGGTTGCTTGCAGTAAACTTGCTTGCTTCCTTCGACTCTGGCCTTTTGTTTTCTTTTCTTCTTTAAGACAGCTTACTTGGTACAGTTTCTTCGGAAGAGCTGGCCGACGTTCACCGAGCTGCCCTTTTGCCCTTTGAACGTTTTGCTGGTTTCCTCAAGATGGCGCGTTTTGTTCGTTGCTCCCTGTCCTCTTGAAGTATGGGCGTGCGCGAAATTTCGGGAGTGTTTTTTTTTTTTTTAACTTGTGCAGTCGGGTGAAATTGTGGAAGAGAGTTGGATATCTCCTTCTCGTTAAGGCAAGCAATTGTCTCGGACGAGTTCTACGTCTCGAGAGGTATGTAATTTGTGGGTAATGACGGCATTTTTGTTTTTGCTCAATTGCTCCCTTTCGCCATCATGGTCTGTTGAACTGTCAAAAATTCCAAAGCGTTGGGTGGTGGTTAAACTGTGGGGTTAATTCAAAACACAGCATTAATCTATAAAAGGCAGTGGGTGCAACGCTTAGTATATCATATTAGTCAGATCAAAACACTACAACGTCCTCTTGACGAATGTTTTGGTACCATCTTTATAGCGCAGAAGTGAAATTATCGATTTCTATAAGGAAATACACGTAACTTTACAAGAGCAAAAATTAAAGCTCCAGTGCAATATACCTTGGACTGCAAACTAAGTTAAATCTGTGTTTGTTGTTTTTTTTTACAGTTCTGGGTTATAGTTTCATTAATGACAATTTGTATGTCTAATTTTTTAAGCATATATGTACATTGGTTATTCATACAAACTGAGTCTAGTTGATACTGGTGTCACAGTGAAATTAATCTTAAATTTTATTTATTTAACTATTTGTTTATATTCAGCATTTAATTCTTTTTTTTATTTATATTTTTTATTATTTATCTGTTTTATTTTTTTATTTATCTATTTATTATGCCTTGAAGGCCCTACAATAAAAGGTCATTGCAGAAGAAATGGGCTGCTGAAATTTTCAATAGTACAAGTAAGTATCAAATACACTCAAGAGCGACAAAAGTTTTTCACTGAAAATTATAAGTGAATATGCACGAAAAAAAGTTATAAATACGAAAAGGTAAGCTAGGAACAAGCTTTCACTTCAATTAAAACCTAATACATTCCAAATATTCGTCTACTCTCTAAAAAGTATCAATACTGTTAGCAGTGACTATGTGGCCAGACAAAGAGTTCCACAATGTTATTGCTAAGGATTTTGAAGAGTTGACATAGGGTTACGGGCTTGAGTTGAGCTAGTTGGTGCATTACTAGGATAGGGCTAGGAGCTGGTGGGCACGAAGATGGGTTTTATTTTGAAGGTGTTGTCTAACCTTGAAATAAACGAAAAGGCAGATAAAAATAATATGCTTCTAAGTGCTGGATTACGTTGGTAAATGCTCCAAAACAGTGTCAATAGAGATATATTTCGCCTTAAGGTTAGTTCTGGAAGTTTCCGCCCGCTAACGCAAACCAGAAGCGTTGGTGTGAGTCGACGTCCTAAGGCAAAACCACCTTTTAAGAAGGTTGTGGAATTTTTCAAGCTCAACGAACTCTCGTTTGCGCAGGCCGATCAGGAAGGGGGATTTGTTGTGATGTCGAAGGCCAGTTCCAGAAAAAAACAAAAAAACAATGAGAGCAACAGATAAGAACGTCATAGAAGTTAAGTTTCGACCAAAGTCTCAAAACTCTGCGGCTATTTAGTTGCGAATAGGACTGAACCTAGACAGTTTAAGGAACGTTGTAGACAGGGCAGAAAGTGGGATTTTGGGGAAAAAATTTACGGGAAAAACGCACAAGCCTGAGTGTCCTTTTCGAGCCATTGTGTCTGAGAAGAACACTTGGAAGGTTCAAATCAGTCGGTTTTTACAGAACCAACTTAGAGGTGGGTTACGGAATGCTGTCACTGCAATATCTGTGGATGTTGAGGACTTATATTATTCCGTTCCTCACGATGGACTTCTCAAGGCTGTTCGGGATAATATCAACGAGTCTGAGAAGTTAGACTCCAAAGTTCCGCGGGCGTTAGCAGCGATCTTTTTGGAGCTGCTAGTCTTTTATCTATAGTCGACTGCCGTTAGTTTTGACGAGCGATACTTCGTACAGACCTCTGGTGTGTGCATTGGGTCGACAGTTTCCCCTGTTTTGTGTGACACTTTTTTGGCATCACTGGACCAAGCAAATTTCAGTTATGCTTGCAGATTTCCACGCTTTAAAGACGTAAAGATATCTAGATGACTATTTTTTAATTCTAAATACAAACTCGGGTTTGGAGAAAACGGTTGAGAAGATTGTCGAGGTGTTTAGGAAGGTGTCAGGTGGACTTAATTTTACCTTGGAATCGTCTTTGGATAATCCGCATTCAGTTTTTACACAGTTTGATCCTTTTTTTTTCTGACGAACATGTCTGTTGGCAGTATTGTCCGCGCACTATAGAAAGCTTGGTTTTCTTTCAAAGTGCTCACTCTAAACTGGTAAAGAGGGGGATAGCCTTGGCATGTCTATGTCCGGCTCTGAAAAAAGTTGCAATCATCACATGAAAATCAGTCTTGAACGAGAATTGAAAAGGTTAAGGGACGCGGGGTACCCCCCTAACCTAATTTCTAGTTGCTGTGAGAGCCTTCTTCAAAAGCTAAAAAGAAGGGAAAAAAGGCAGCGTGGCAAGTAAAGAAAGGAAGCGAGTGCAAGTCATTTCATACATGCATACCGTGTTTCATAATCTCAAAAAGGTAGCTGGCAGACACGACCTTGACGTGCTTCTTTCGGCGCCGTGTGAACTTGCTAGGATATGTCCGATGTGGACAAGGCAGAAAAAAAGCACAGTGTTCCAAGAAACATGCGGTGCAATATACTGCGTGTGTCACCAATGTGGTGTACGAGATTCCGTTTAGTTGTGGCAGAGTCTACATTGGGCAGACTGGGCGCTGCTTCAATGATAGAGCACGAGAACATAATCTGTGTGTGCGCAACAACGTGGGGGCCATCTCGCTAACCATTGTAGGCGATGTGGGTGTAAACCTGACCTGACTGACACAAGCGTTTTTTTAAGAAAGACAAACGACACAACGTAAATTGCAACCACATGCGGCGATTCAGTGCCATGTGGTTTGGGCACTGTGTATATATGGAGGTGACGATGGTGATAATAAAAACCAATAGAGAGTAAAGCGCCAGTACTGTCGTCCGTGTTTGTTCATTGTCCCCGTTTGTTCGCGCTTTTTTAACCTTTTCTTGAGTTGGTGTGAATAGTTCGAATAAACAAAGAAATCGGAAAGGTCTTATTTTGGACGCGTTCGATTTCTTCAGAAGATAGTTTTTTTCCACTCAGACGCTGAATGTTCTAACTTTGGGGCGTACGGAGGTTAGGTATGCGATACTTTTAACGTTAGAAAAGGCTAGTTTTAAATTGAATTGCAGGAAACCAAGTGCGCTGTTCGTCTTCCCTTACCTATAACATGTCTGATGTGCGTGATTCATGTCGAATCGTTGAAATTATATTAAGCTTATTGCTTGTTTTTATAGTAATATGCATCCTAAGTTTTTTTGTTTTTGTTTTTTACTTAAATTTGCGTTAGGAGTTCTCAGT
>JAZHYW010057507.1:0-15132 GCA_037355805.1 Ixodes ricinus | reverse complement strand
GAAGGGAAGCCCCACGGGCACCGCCCAAGAACAAAGAACAGTGAACGCGTCGGACACAACGCCAACAGCGCTCCGAAGTGTTCAACGTGCGGGAGAGGCCCGCATTCCCGTTCTTCGTGCCCAGCCCGAGGAGCAGTATGCCACAAGTGCGGGATCCGAGGACATTTCGCCGCCGTCTGCTCGACTAAACAAGCAAGAGCCTCCAAGGTAGGCGCCAGCAGTGTCGAGACTAGAACGCGAACCGCGAACCGCAGGAACTTTGTCTGTTCCTTAGGAGTTACAAGCGCCAAAGCTAGAACGGTAGAGGTGTCTATCAATGATACGGTCGTTTCTGCGAAAATCGACACGGGAGCTGAAGTTTCAGTAGTCCCAGCGTCCTTCCCTGGATTACCAGGGCAGCTTGAACGTTCTAATGTCGCTTTAAAGGGGCCAGGCAATGAGGAGTTGAAGGTCAAAGGACAGTTCGTTGCCACCATTTTGTGGAAGCGTAATTCCACTCGACAAACGGTTTTTGTCGTTGAATCAGCGAAGTCTGTCATCCTAGGCTTACCAGCCATCGAAGCCTTAGGAATAGTAAAGTTTGTCGATCAAGTATCGGTGGAAACGAGCTATCCTTCCTTGTTCAATGGTCTTGGAACCATGAAAGGCGAATATTGCATTCGTCTGAAACCAGAGTGTGTGCCCTACGCCATTCACACCGCCCGTCGTATTCCCATCCCGTTGCGAGAAGGGGTAAAAAAAGAACTCGACAAAATGGTGGCCAATGGAGTCATTAGAAAAGTCGAAGGCCCAACTGAGTGGTGTGCGGGCATAGTTCCGGTTTTAAAGCCGTCCGGAGATGTACGCATTTGTGTTGACTTGACTCAACTCAACAAGAATGTAAGACGGGAGCGTTTCGTACTTCCCACAGTTGACGATACTCTGGCGTTGCTTAGCGGAGCTGCGGTGTTTTCAAAACTCGACGCCAACTCGGGCTTCCATCAAGTAAAGTTGGCGAAAGAATGCCAGCGGTTAACCACGTTCATCACGCCATACGGCCGTTACTGCTTCGAAAGGTTGCCGTTCGGGATAACCTCAGCTCCTGAGTATTTCCAGAAGCGCATGAGTGAAATTCTTGATGGAATCCCGGGGGTGGTGAACCTGATGGACGATGTGCTAGTCTTTGGCTCTAACCAGAAAGAGCACGATGAGCGTCTGCATCGCACTCTGGAGCGACTTTCCAAAGCCGGTGTAACCTTGAACAAGGAAAAATGCCAATTCAGCGTGAAGGAGCTTTCCTTCCTCGGGTGTGTGGTGAGCAAAGACGGCATACGCCCCGATCCCGCGAAGGTTCGAGCGATAACTGATATGAAGGCACCAACAAACGTGGCTGAGATGCGCAGGCTGTTGGGTCTTGCGAATCACTGTTCGCGGTTTATCGCCAATCTGGCTGAGAAAACGGCACCGTTACGTCAGCTGCTGCAAAAGAATGCAGAATGGCTTTGGACTGACGCTCAAGAGGCGGCGTTTGAGTATCTAAAAAAGCTATCTGTTCGGATAGTTGCATGGCAACATATGACCCAAAGTACCCGACGATTCTTTCGGCGGATGCTTCGTCATATGGGTTAGGGGCTGTTTTGTTACAGCTGCAGCCCAACAACGAGCGAAGGCCTGTAGTTTTTGTTTCAAGGTCTTTAACGCCTACGGAAATTCGCTACGCGCAAATTGAGAAGGAGACCTTGGCTCTGACTTGGGCCGCAGAGCGCCTCGAAAGTTACCTAAGGGGTTGCATTTTGCTGTAGAAACTGACCATAAGCCGTTAGTGACTTTGCTGGGAAACTCCCCACTGGATTTGCTTCCACCGCGCATTCAAAGGTTTAGGATGCGGTTGATGCGTTTTAGCTTCGATGTCGAGTATGTGCCAGGTAAAAACCTTGTGATTGCTGATGCACTATCACGGGCACCTCTGCGGGGACAGCGAATGGTGAACTTCCTCTCAGTAGAGGAGGTAAGCAGTTTTGTGGCAGGTTCGTTGTCAGAGTTGAGCGAGTCTGACAACTTCAGATCAGTTGCCGAAGAGCAAGCATGTGATGAGACTTGCCAACAGTTAATTCGCTTTACTCGAGAAGGGTGGCCCAGCATAACCTCTTTACCGGCCGTGCTAAAGCCTTATTGGCCAGAACGTGGAACGTTCAGCATTTGTAAGGGCGTCCTTCTGAAAGGCAGCCGCCTCGTGGTTCCCCAACCACTAAGAAGCGAGGTCTTAAAGCAACTCCACGAAGGGCATCAAGGTATTGTCCGGTGCAGGGCCAGAGCACTAGAGTCCGTGTGGTGGCCTGGCCTAAGCTCGCAGCTTGCTTCAGTTGTCACAAATTGCAGGGTTTGTGCAGAGTACCGTGACCAGCCGTCAGAGCCTATGATGCCGACTAAGACTCCGTCTAGGCCATGGGAAAGAGTGGCAGCAGACATATTTCACATGAAAGGAAGTAACTATTTGTTAGTAGTAGATTACCTTTCTCGCTTTCCAGAACTGTGCCGTCTTGAAGACATGACTAGTTCCCATGTTGTAGAACAACTCAAAAGTATATTTTCGAGGCATGGCATACCGGAAGTTCTGGTGACGGATAACGGCAAACAATTTGTTAGCCAGGAATTCAGGCAGTTCGCGAGAGACTACCGGTTCAGAAGCGTCACATCGAGCCCGAGGTTTCCGCAGGCGAACGGCGAAGTAGAAAGGATGGTGAAAACCGTTAAAAGACTGTTGTTGAAGTCTAATGATCCCTATTTGGCTCTGTTAGCCTACAGGGACACCCCGGGACAACTAGGCAGCACGCCAGCGGAGCTGCTCATGAGTCGGCGGCTCCGTACCACGCTTCCACTCCACCCAAAGAAACTGGCGCCAAGTACGCCGAACCTGAAGGAGGTCCGTCAAAGAGACTCGCTCCTTAGGGATACGCAACGCCGCTTCTATAACAGCCGCCATGCGGCGCGTCACCTGCCTCAGTTGAAGCCCGGTGACGTAGTCTGGGTGAAAGACCGTAGACAGAAGGGCGTGGTCCTTCAGCCGGCCAGCCGGCCGCGCTCGTATGTGGTAGAGTTGAGGCACGGTTGCCGAATCGAACGGAACCGAAGAGCCCTGGTTCAACTCGAGCAGGAGAGGGGAAGTGTGGAAAATAGTGACTGCTACGAGTTTCCAGAAGTGGAAACTGACAGCTGCCCTAGGGCAACGTGCCCCAGTCGTCCCGGTTCGCCAATTGGCCAAAACAGTCCGAATGAAGGACACGAGTCTAGTGTTCCGTTGCCTGCGGTCCCTCCGGTCTATGCGACGCGATCTGGCCGGGTAGTACGCCAGCCTGAGCGGTACGGAATTTCTCAATGCACCGTACTTGATTCTTGTTTGTTTTGAACTCGGCATGTTCGATTGATTAATGTTGTTTGTGAATGCTTCATTGTTGATACGAGTGTTGATCCTCGATTCTTGTCAATGCCATGTGATGACCTTTTTGATTTTTTTTGTTCGGGGTGATTCCTTGTTTGATGAAAACTCTGCCTCTCACTCGAAAAAGGGGGATGTAGTGTTATCGGCCTTCTGCGTATAGCGCGATACTGTCACGCGGTATTGTAACACGTCATTATGACTTGCGGAAAGTGTACCGCGCTCGTCGGTCACCCCTCGATATGACTTGCGGGAAGTGTCTATTATCATGTGACCAGACCTCTGTATATATTGGATTGCTGGAATAAACCGGGGGCTTTTTTGGGCCTGTCCGTCCTGGCCTGCGGCTGGAAGTCTTCGTTCATCCCGGTCGAAAACACGACAATGTTTAAAGAAACAGTAGATCTGGTGTCAATAAATTACGTTATCAACGGAGAGGTATTATGGTGTAAAGTAAGAATCCACGGACATACATTTATTATAGGTGCCGTTTATAGGCCCCAAATACCCCACCAAAGCTTTTAGAAGACGTGTAGGATTACATGGCTCTACAATTTAGGGACAAAGCTGAGATTATTTGACAGGGGACTTTAACCTGCCAACTATTGATTGGACAACTGGTGAAGTGGGTAAAAGTGAGGTACTGTCCTCAGAACTGCTTCGGATATTGCTTTTTATTTCAACCTGAGACAGTTAGTAAACGGGCCGGCCCGAGAAAGAAATACTGTCAGGCGGCATTAGATTTGTTTTTTTGTTAGTAATATGGTTGAAGTGAACGAGAACAATATTATAGATGGCATGTCAGATCACAAGATGCTGGTATTTTCATCGCAACCCTCGAAAAAAGACATCTCAAAACACCCATCCCGAAAACATAGTTCACGATTTCCAAAATGCGGATGATGGGTCTGTTCTTGACTATCTAGAAGAGCATTTTGATTATTTCAGTCATCTATCTGATGTCACCGAGCTGCGGAGAAGGTTTAACAATGCATTGTCCCACTGTATATGTCGTTTTGTTCCTTCAAGGAAAGTGAGAGCGCAAAGGAGACATCCTTGGATAACGAGAGAAATTCTGCAACCGAAGCGAAACATAAAACGCCAAAGGAAAAACAAGGTTAAAAATACCACTGAGATAGTAACTTTAGGGCGACAGTTAAAAGATCTCGTGACGAAAGCAAAGCAAAACTACTGTGGTAGTGTGCTCTCGCGGTTCTTGAGGGAAGCCACGTTAGGTGCTTCTTTCCGATTCCGAAGGAAGAAACTTGTAAAGTGTTCGAAGATAACGTAATAAAGCAGGCGAACTGGTTGAAGTTAAACACTTCTAAAATTCAAGACGGAGTCGAATAAATTTCGTAGCTGTGTGTGAGACGTATTGTGCTTGTCCGCTCTTTGTAGCCTCCATCTTGGGTTTTAGAAATGTTTTCTAAAGTGTTACTTAATAATAAAGACGTCTCATGCCCTTTTTTCCAGAATTGTGGAAGAATTCAGCAAATACTTCCAGTCTGTATTTATGGTGTCACGTGACCCGCCGGTAGACGTTGTCAACGAACCCAACGACTCACAAATGCCAGGGTTGGTTTTGTCAGAAAAGGTATTTTTAATTTACTTTTGAATATAAACGGAAGGAAAGCATCCGGACCAGACAATATCCCCAACGCATTTCTGAGAGGAAATGCCGAGTAAGTGTCGCGGTACTTATGTTTAAATTTTCAAGCGTCCTTCCTTCAAAGCAAGCTACCAGAAGACTGGCTATGTGGGAAAATTGTGCCCATTTACAAGTCTGGAATTAAGATGAACCTTCAAAATTATCGCCTTGTATTTTTACCAACGACATGGTGCACACGTTTTCAACACTTAACTTCTAAACATATGAATAAATACTTAGAGGAAAATAACTTACTGTATAAACGCCACCGCGGGTTTCGGCGGGGTCTATCGACAGTCACGCAACCATTAGAGGTCACACACAAGTTTGCATCGGCTATAAACGAAGTCAGATGGACATAATATTTATGGATTATCTAAAGCATTTTACCAGGTACCCCATGACAAATTAGATAAAACATTAGCCTCTTTGGGACTAAATTGGGTTTTGATATCTTGGATACGTTAATATTTAGTGTGACGAATGCACTATGTTACAGTGCAATGTTACAATGTTGTAGCAATGAAAAGGTGCAAGCGAGCTGGACAAGAATGGCAATAATAATCCCTGGACAAGGGGAACAAAGGGGACAGAGGACAAACACAAATCTCCAAACACAGCTATAGGTGACTGGTGCGCGACCGAAAAAAATCTGCTGACGTCTAACCCCCTGCTCTACTGACGTCTAACTCCTGGTTAGCTTATTTGGTAGAGAGCTCCACTGGAAATGAAGAGGTCCCAGGTTCGATACCCGGACCAGGCGGATTTTTTCGGTCGCGACCAGTCACCTATAGCTGTGTTTGGAGATTTCTGTTTGTCCCCTTTGTCCCCCTTGTTCCTGTCCTCCAGGGACTATATATTGCCATTCTTGTCCAGCTCGCTTGCACCTTTGCATTAATTGCATCTTAATCAAATAGAGATGTTCGGCCAGCTGCGTATAAATGTTATGTACGTCCAATATTGGAATATGCAAGGTTCGTATCGTACCCATACAGGAAGCAGCAGGTCGCACAAATAGAACCGATACAGGACCTGGCACTTCGTTTTTATATTTTGTCTGGGTACAGGCGCACTGAATCGGTTACTGCAATGAGAAATGAAGTTGGGCTTGACTATTTAGAGAAAAGAAGGGAAGTTTGTGGATTAAAATAAGTTATACGCTGTGGCCAGTGGCTTGACGAAGATTAGTCCGGAAGTGTACATTTTGCCTTCAACATCACGCTTCAAAGGGACGAGCAATTTCACCCTACCACTAAAGAAACGATGTCTTTAAATACTTTTTTTTTCCGAAATATTATTGAGTGGAACGCTCTGCCAGAGCAAGTTGTCAATTGTTGTAATCCTGAATGATTTGAAGCACAGCTGAATGTATTGTTTAGTTAAGTTTGGCGTGCGGAAATGTATATCCTGAGCATCCGTAAGTATCTACAACCTACCTGCGCTCGCTTCACGCGGTGAGTGCATGATTTAAGTTCTTGTTTTGTGTGTGTTGTATTTTTTTCCTTTTATGTAGACCGAAAGGTCCACAGTATTTTAAATAATTAAAAATAAAGTCACAAATGTTTGATTTATGCGTTCTTTCCGGTTTTTATCGTGTGTAATTACGTGAAACCTTAAACAAGGTAAGGTGATGATGTTCAGTTTCTGGGCGGAAATAATGCTTCTCAAAATATGGTGCTTATGCATACCCGTAATGTCAAAAGAGTAAAGTGTCTATTTATAATTAAAAATTGAACGCAAAAGTAACGTGATTACTTTTTATCGGTAACGGTAAAGGTAACGCGTTCTTTTTTATTTGCAAGTAACATATTTCGTTACTTTTTTTTTCTGTAACGCCCACAACACTGCTAAAAACACAAAATATCCTGGCAAAAAAAAAATAAACACTTAAAAAACATTGCCGAATCCGAAAAAAAAAAAAGAACTGAAAATACAAAACCTTAAGCTCCGTTACCACACTTGCAACCGAGTAAGACCGAGAGAAAAAGGACTGGTTCTTGCGACGGCGGACGACCGTCGCTGCTGTGGAGCACGTCCTCCGCCGTCGCAAGAGGCTTAAAACCGGTCTTGTCTCTCTCGGTCCTACTTGGTTGCAAGTGTGTGAACGGCGCCTAAGGTTTAAGTCCGACAGCAACCGACGCTA
The DNA here is from genome assembly GCA_037355805.1 of Ixodes ricinus. Lineage (NCBI taxonomy): Eukaryota > Metazoa > Arthropoda > Arachnida > Ixodida > Ixodidae > Ixodes > Ixodes ricinus. The sequence continues at coordinate 7,926 of JAZHYW010057507.1, read as the reverse complement.
AGGTTCGACACAGCGAATCAAACAGCGTCTAAAGTGCCTCGCCAGGGCGCTTGTCGCCTTTGTGCTTTTGCTATCGGCGACTGTACCACTCACGCAGAGTGAATGCGGCGCCACGATCATCTCTCATTGCGCGATTGGCTTAGCCGGGGAGTGAAAACCAACAAAGATAACGAACGCCGTGACGATGCACTTTTATGGCTGCTTTGATTGGCTCCACCGATACCAGCGTCGGCCGCGGTCAGACCTCAAATATAAAACGGCCTATTAGCCCCGAGAAGTTCGCGTGGCGCCCCCTTACGGCGAACCGGGGTGACGTCACGGCGAGGAGAGAATTTTTCCCGACTCGCCCCGCTCGCCCTGTGGAGGCTGTGACGACGCTAGCTGTCGGCGCGCTCGTTTCTATTTAATTTTTTTGGGCGTGTTTTTCGTAGGAAGTGTAAATTTTTATATGTGGCTTTATTGAGGTATGGCCTGTAGCTGCAGGCGAAACTTCAACCAACATTTTAAGCCTGGTTGACAGGGCAGGCAACGCATGAATCACAGCTGGTATATGAAATTAAAGATATATGGCCACAAGTGCAGTAGCATCACTATAGATTTACATCTCACACAATAAATGCTGCTGATGGTCTGAATGAATTGGCAGGTTATGTATACTATTTTTTTGTATCTCTGTTTTTAAACAAGATCGCCGAAGCAGAAAAGCTGCATGCTGCTCCAGCAACATGCTAAATACAGTCTGGGCCATGGTGAGAGAATCACAAGTAAGACAGCCCAAGTGCAGGGGCAAAGTAAAAGAAAACAAGGAACATTCATTAAATACATTGCTCGCATTTGACCTTTGCTGGATTCGGATAGTGTTCCAATGGACTACATGGGTGGTATCTGTGGACTTGTTTATATCAACCCTCAAGTAATGTATAACAAACATAAGCGAAGCTGTCTAGATCGTTATTAGTTCCTTAAGCCCTAAAATTGAGATTTTACCTAAATCGAATTGTCCGGAAGCTAAAAAACCAGAAGTTTTTCGCACGCAGACTGTCACCCTTCACAGGTTCCACATTTTCTGCTACTAGTGCTGCACCTACCACTGGACAGACGTTCGAATGCTTGCTTTTACTCCTGTTTTCCTCTGTTGTCAGAGAGCCCAGCTGTAGGGAGTTTGGAGGCTGAGGAAGCTTTGGGGACCTGCAGCAGTGTCTCTTTTAATGGGAAATAGATGTCAATTCAAACTAAACGGTGTATTTTCCAAATACCCAAGGCTGGAATAAAGAATGTCAGGGAAAAGTATCAAGATTACAAATTACGGTACTATTGCTGTGCATATTTTGGGCAGTTCAATACATATCATACAGGCAACTGGGGGCAATTCGGCCGTTTTTGCTGCTACCATACAAACTAATTTCCAGTAATTATGGATCTTCTAAGAAATATGTCGGCATAGGTGTATAAACTATATAATTAATTCACGAAGAAGCTACATTTATGTAAAACAACCCTCTTCCACGAGCACTTCCAAGATCATCAGACGCAGGGCCTTTAAAACATTTGTGAACCAGCGCATGCAGAGTGGCAGCGCAGAGTCGGGGTCGCGAGCTAATTTGCCGACCACCCAAAGGCCCATGATATAAATGCCACTTCAAATGCCTTGAAAGCGGGGTGTAATATCGTCCTAAATCATTAACATGCAAGGAACAGAATTCCAGCGTCTGAAGCACTCCACCGCCCCCTCGCAAGATTGCCCTGTGTCGTGTGGACGGACGGGGAGGTTCATAGGCGGAATCGCCACCGCCGATAGCTTTCGGGATTTGTAACCCAATTATAAAGGTAAAAGTGACAATCAGGCTTATAACATGTACGGAAGCACGCCAATATCGGCCTAACTCAACGTCTGGCACACTGGGTAAACGAGGCCCAGCTCCTCGAAGAGCTTGCGGCACACAACGCCAAACCAGGAAACCGGTGCGGGGAAGCGAGCCGATGCGAGATCGCGGAGCGGAGTCCTCCCCTGACGTCACGGTACACCTCACCCAATCAAGGCGCGGCGACCGCAGCGGCGCTTGCGTTCGCTCTCGGGGCTACCCCAAAGCCTCCCCCAACCTTTACCTGACGTGATCCACCAGACGTCGGGCACCCGCGTGTGGATCCGCCCTGAGTTCTTCGTAGGTAAGCACCAGCACGTTGGACTCTTCTCGGCGGCTCCAGAGTGACAGCAGGTGATCGAAATAGTCTCCAGAGTCCACGTTGCCCTCAATGAACTCCTCGAAGAAGTCATCGAAGCATCCGTCGTCAAAATTATAGTACCGAGAGAACCCCCGCACGTGATGGTACAGGGACACGCACACGTCCTTCGGGTTGCGGAGCACCAGGACGTAGCGCGGCTTCTCGCTCCACGGCATCACCGTGAAAGACAGGTGAGTCTTGATGGGCTGGGGACACAGGTCCAGTCCCCGCAGCAAGTCCAGTCCTCCTTTCTCCAGGTAAGGTACGAAGCTGTCCAGTCGACGTCCTTCCGGTACGGGGACCATGTCCCTTACCAGGAGGTACAGCATGTGCTGCACCCAGGTCGTCCCGGACTTGGGGTAGGTCATCAGCACGATGTCCTTCGGGGAAAGCGGGTGTCGGCAGGCGGCCTCGAAGTCTTCCCATTCGAAACCGTCTCGGGGAAACACCCAGCCCGTGGCGGGGTGTCGCTTGTACGTCGGCTTGTGTCGCTCGGTCATCGCTGAGCGCGGTTGGAATGAGACGTCTCTCGCTGTTCTGGCTCAATGGAGAACGAGGGCGAACGAAGAGGAAGGACGGAAGCGTCGCTGTCGCGTTGAGAGCCGGGAATCGCTCGACGAGTACGAGGAGGAGGAATCGCTCGTAATTATGGCAAGGTCGAACGGTACGTGTCGATTAAAGTGCCGCGTAGAGAGCCCCCACAGGCTCGGAGCGGGGTGTCGCCATAACATTCCCCGCTGGCACGGCGCTATCGGACGCTCTTGATTATGGAGGTTTCTGATTCCCGTACTGCGGAGCGTTTATGTCGTGGATTGCGTGTTGCGGGGGCGGTTTTAGATATCTCTGCAACGATAAGGAACTTTCTCTCTTCTCCTATCTCGTTGGCTAAAGATATAGAAATGAGTAAACCCTACTCGGTTGGAACTTTTTCGAATGACACAAGTGAAGATTATATCCCAGCATCTGGTACCAGGTTCAAGAAAAAAGAGAATTGCCATTCTGCTGCTAATGTATTTACATTGATCGATGTTACTGTTCGTATAAGTATTCTGTGAACGGGTCGGCTAAAAGAGGCCACTTGATATAACACCATCTGGTTCAATATCGTCAACAGGCTGACGGGCAGAACCAAAGCAAAATTTAAAACTAATGTTTTTTTTTATTTTAAGTCGGTGAGATTGTGAGTTTTTTTAAACATCCTGTTATGATACTCAGCTTTAGCTGATCGTAGCATTTTTGATAATTGGTCCTGATAAATCTTAAATGGCTGCAGTTTTTTAGGATCTCTAGATGTAACAAATTTTTAGTAGATCGTATTTTCAATTATTTTGTTCAAATAAATATGGGGTTAACCACAGATTTTTGATTTTGTTATTCCTAGATGTCTTGAATATCTTGTATAATTGTAAAAAATTAAATCTATAAATCTTTTAAAATAAATTTAAACACCCATAGACCTGACAAACATCCTCACGGCGAAACATTCCATTCAAATTGGTCTCTGCAAACTCTCGTCTGAATGCATTTAACCATTCGGTGGTTCTATGCTCAAAGGGTATTGATGATCTAGTTTCTTTGTTCAAACGTTCTAGCTTATGAACATATCAATATTGGATAACGTCAATAGGATAACGACTAGGGAAGATGCTGAACCTAATCGACTCTTTTCTGACCGTTCCACTCAACTCTCCCGATGCGAGGTATCGGCATGTTCCCTCATCACGCGTGTGTGCGCGCACATTGCGGCTTTCTCCGTACCGGACGAAATTTCAGATCGCTGAGCGGCTGTGCTATAGACCATTTTCGCGCATCAGTTACTCGAGCCTCCGCAAGACGGCGCGCCCTCTGAGCCGCCATTGCTGACCTCTAAATTTGACCGCGCCTGCTCTTCCAGCCTACAGGCCACATCGGTTGCGGCCGACAGCGTGCAGTAAACTACCGCAGTGAGACTCCGAATCCGCATCTATGGTTGGCAAAGTGTACTCAGTGGTAGCTAGAAAAAGCTGCAGTGGAGACGTTAATGTCTGGTAATACGCTGTAGTTCACAACGTGGTACCAGACCTGAATGTCGCCAATGCAGTAGCAGTACTCGATGGGTTTCATCAAAGTACTGCTACCGTAGTTTCCGGATTATAGTCTGCACCCTGTGTATACTCTGCAGGCGCCAATTTTAGCTGAGGGTGAGGGAAACACAGTACCACATACGTCTCCATCCGTCTACACATACAATATGCATTGGCTCCATCGCTAGTGAGGGTATTCGCTCAACTTAACGTGATGCAACATATAAAGTAGCCATAGGTTTGGCCCAAACCACGAGTAACGGCAGGTGTTGTGTATGGTTAGCTACACCGGTGGGCAGAGAAAACAGATGGAATTAACTCGCGCAATTGAACGGTTATAAGCGGATTGCGGCCTAGCGCCGAAGTTCTGAGGTAATTAAAATCATAAGCACGATCTTTCTGTGTGTGTGTTTTTTTTCTGCGTTTTCTGTATTATATTACGAGTAAGTATTATCTTATCCTTATCATATGAAGAAAAAAAATTAAAGTCAGGTGTTTAACATCCATTTCTTATGAGAACTTGTAATAAAAAGTACCGAAAATTAACGTATTTTACACCTTGAGCCGGCGGTCTAAACGCGCTGATCAACTATAATTTTACAGGGGTTTTTCTACAAGGTGCAGATGATACAAACGTATTTATTTTTCAAGACCGTTCATATGACGAGAAGTGGGGATTTTGTGAATTACTGAGCATATTAATGGTGTGGATGGTTGAGCGTGTTGGTTTCAAATTTACAATAAGGAAAGAGGGACATTGAAGACAAACGATGTCCTCTTTCCTTATCGTAAATATTAATGGTGACTTCAGTATGATACAAGCTTCTTTGTGCGCTATTAAAGCAGGCATTTTTCCAAAATGTGCTGTGTAAAATATATATTTTTTACGTGTGCAGACTGTGCACTGGGTGGAGACCGCCGTTAATTGCCAGGTTGGAGTAGTGTATGATATTCCAATGGCCTGTGGGTTCTCGTAGGTGGGACAGACGAAACGGTGCATAAACGATAGGCTTCTTGAGTTCATGAGTGCAGTATCGTTCAGATCTCTGAATTCTGAGGTCGCTAAGCATATGCAGGAAACTAATAATTATTTCGCCTGATTGAGTCTTGAAGGAGACAATCAGAATTGCGTCAGTAGGCAATTGTATCAGTCACCTGTTTATAACACTAGATGGAGCGACCCAAAAGTTTTTGCTGTTTATATTTTTTCGTCTTTTGTTGATGGGTTTTTTATTTGCCTTATCAGGCGCTAGTGTGAGGCCTGTGACCGGATGCACGAGGGTGGGCTTGGTTAGGTCTTTGGGAGAAGGATGCTTCACTTTGAATTGTTGCGCCTGTATCGTTGTTGTGTGCATGAGGTGATGGTCGTTGCTTTGAATTGAGGTCATGACAGGTTATACCGTGGTGGAAGGTCACAAAGGCGTGCAAATTTCGCCTGGACCCCCAACGCGGCGAGGAAAAAATATAGGAAGAGGAGGACACCTTAGCAACGGCGCTCGCGCCGGATTGGCTGCTCGGCAACGCCCGGGAACTTGGATTTTGGATTTGGACGGCGCGTGTATCACTGGGGAGCGTCTTAACCCGGCCAGCCCACCGACTGCGTTAAAGGGATGGTGAACCGATATTTGGATTTCAGTAAAACAATGCAGGAGACGTAGGAGGATCGCTATAATCCCTATAACACTACTCGTAAGGCGATATCTCGAATGGACGGCCGTATTTTGAAAAAAAGAGGTGAAGATTGAACAAGGCCGACGAGGCGCGTGACGTCAAGATACCTAGTTTCCTCCTCTCTTCGCTTCGCTCCCTCAAGTTGCCTCAAGGCGGCGAGGCGGAGAAGACGCGAGGCCGTTCCCTCTCCTTGTCGGAGAAACATGACCTAAACAAACCTGTCAAAGGCGCCTCCTTTTCTTGAAAAATACGGTCATCCGTTTGAGATATCGCTGTATGGGTGATGTTTTGGTGTTTGTAGCATCCCGCTGCACGCTTTTGCCTCGTGTTTTGTGGAATCCAGATTTCGGTTCCAGCATCCCTTTAACGCCGCTTCGCGGCGACAGTCTGCGGCTGCTCATTACAGAACTATCAACCCACTTAGCCCTCCCGTACACGCCGCTTCGCAGCGTCCAGCTGGCAACCCAAGCCCGCTGTCCCCCATGCACCTCCCCAAAGGGAGTCCCATACCATTTAGTTCAGCGGAGTTTCGTCGACAACATTCGTTTTCTTTTCAGTGCTAATCGCAAAAGAAAGAAGAAAAAGAAATAAATGTTGTAAATATTGCTAAATTTCGCAACAAAATAAAATGTGCGAGAAAAAGAAATAAAAAAAAGTAAGCCCACATTGTGGATCGAACCGTGGTCCGCTCCGTATGAGGCCAACGCCTTCTAGATAGCTTTCAAGCTTGCGCGTCACGTGACATGACGTCACGTCCCGGAGGCCTGCACGGGCGCTGATTGGATTCGAGTGCCGCGTCAGCCTTCGCGTGGGACTATGATAGGAAACGAGTCCCACGCGAATGCTGACGCGGCACTCGCATCCAATCAGCGCCCGTGCAGGCCTCCGGGACGTGACGTCATGTCACGTGACGCGCAGGCTTCGAAAGCTGTCTAGGAGGTGTTGATGAAGCAGACACCTTACCACTAAGCTACGCCACCGCTTCGGAAACTCGTTGTAACCGCTGCCTATGTTGACGGCAGCAGCGTCTATCTCCACGAGCGAGCCAATCCGGCGGGAGTGCCGTTGCCAGGGTGTCTATCGCTGCTAAGTTGCCCCTCTCTCCCTCTTTTTTTTCTCTCTCTCTCTCGCCGCGTTGGGGGTCCAGGTGGTCGGATACACGCTTCCGGGAGACGTGTGTGTGTGAGATGATATACAGTATACACGGTTGTGTCAATAAAGTTCAGTAGCTGCGTTTGATACGTATTGTGTTTGTCCCCTTCTTCGTCCGTCGTCTCCGGTTTTGTAAAAAATATGTAATTATTTATACCATCTTCTTGGCCATTTGTTTATAAAATAACACTGCATATGTCAGGTAGATTGACGGGGTACTAACGCACTTGCTTCCCCATTGCTTTCCATACAGGATGCATCGTTAAATTTTAAGGCAGTTTTATCTGCGTATCTCCCGAGAATGGACCTTTTCCGAGAAGCGTTCTGCGCACGCGCGAGCGCCGATGCCAAGCGGCGGAAGTTGGCACCAAAAATCGAGGAAATTTGGAAGGAGGCTGTAGATCAGCGAGTAGAAAACGTAATTGCAGCATACATATAATTGTGTTACGCAAAAAAGAAAGCGGACGGAAAGAATAACACGACGTTTAAGTGGACGCCACGGATGCCCCACTTGGACGGCGCGTTGGGCACGCCCCGCTGCTCAGAGAACGAAGAAACTGGTAGCGTAGCTCCCATTATCGATTGGTAGCGCAGGTAGGTCCCTTCCTCGATTTTTAGTTCGTGCAGCCACCGCCTGGTGCCGTCGGTATGTGAAAAAGGTCCATTGTTTTTTCGGTTCTATCCCAGTGCACTGCCAGATTGCCCGGCGGGGCCTGTTTTACTGACCATGCATGTTATCCTGCTACCATGCATGACAATGGATGTTATATTGCTTGCCTGTTATCTTGTTATCAACGGCCCCTAAAATGTTTTGGCG
>JAZHYW010057506.1:0-19953 GCA_037355805.1 Ixodes ricinus | reverse complement strand
TTTTAATGCGAATAGCATTCTTTGGCTACTTCACGCACTTTTCGTCTATGTATCTATCTATCTGGCTATCTAACCTCTTACGCCGCGGGTCGATAAATAAATAAAAAAGACCGGCGCCGGCTGGGATTCGAACCGTTGACCCTTTGATCAGCAGGCAGACGCGCTAACCACAGAGCTATGAAGGCAGTCATTCAACGCACTCTAAACGGTTGTTTATATCTTTACCATAGGACGCGCTTTACAGCGCTGTCACAGCTACCGGTGCGCGCGCGTTCCATGCACGAGGGCTCATTCCGCTCTCGTGAGGCTGAGCACGGCCGCTAGCTCACCCTCTCCCCGCGCTCGGGAGAGGGTGATGTAGCAGCCGTGCTCAGCCTCACGAGAGCGGAATGAGCCCTCGTGCATGGAACGCGCGCGCACCTAGCTGTGACAGCGCTGTAAGCGCGTCTATGGTAAAGATATAAACAACCGTTTAAATACCGTTGGTTGAGACTAGCTGAGACGCCAGAAAGTCTGGTCGGTACCATTTTGAGTGTTTGTGCGTATGGCGCGTGCTTTGCTCGCCTTCCTAAGTGACACAAACGCACGTGCTGGGCTGCGGAGATCGTGCGCAGGGCTGTGAAAGTGTCAACAAATTTAGAATCGCCTCAGAGTGGGCTGGCGTATCTAGAGTGTGCCGGCCACCTGACGAACGCGCATAACTCCGCACCGTTTGATGCTATTCGCATTAACGTAGATAATCATTCCCAAAGGATGGGTTCTGCTGCTGATTTTTTTGTTGTTGTTGTTTTGTTTTGTTTTTGTCGCTCGGCAGTTTTTGCAGGCTTGGAGCCAAAGTTGGTTTGTAAGTTTCAGTGTGCCCTCCTCAGAGCCGCTTTTCTGGTAGCATCATGTGCGGTCCATCTTTGCACGTCTGGAAAGCACAGGCTTTCTTTTCCCTTTCTTATTTTTCTCTGTCGCCGACGGTCTGGCTGCCCGTGCGCCAGGTCTGCTCCTTAAAACCAAATTTTTCGTTGTTTTTTTTTGTTTTTTTTTTTTAGCACGCAATTTTGTGGGGGACGTGCAGACATGCTTTTGGACAACATCGTTTTTAAGCGCAGACGGCAGCAGACCATCCGTGAGAGTACTTTGGACAGTGAAAGGAAGTTTAATTTTTAACTGCTTTTCTCGCCTTTTTTAACTTCGGGATCATTCGGATAACAATCCGACCAAATTTCAACGTCCCGCAGGGTCGGATTAACGTAGAGTTTACTGTGAGTCGCACGGACTTGCGTTACATTACCTTCTCCCGGTTGGTCCGGAGCCTTCAGAGCTGGCCGGTCGCTTCGCGGCTGAGGCCGTGCGAGATTGGGTACGCGTCGAGACTTGTTTGAGCTGGGCTCCGTCTTATGCCTTGTGTGCTTAGTTTTGCGGTTTTTCAGCGTCTCTCGGCCTGCCTGGCCTAAATCCGTGCTTCTTTGAGGTTCAACTTGTAGGAGTTCTTGTCCGATTCCCCGGGCCCTTGTCTCCAGATAGAACGTGCCACAGCAAACGCGAAAGCTCTCGGCAGAAGGGGCTTGTTCCACTCACATTCTGCTGGGGGGTTTGGCGGATCGGGAGGTGATCGAGGAGAGCCTGGAATCCTGCGCCACCACCGTTTGCTGCTTGCCAACCTGCCCCGCGATGCTGAGTCCACACCGCGATCCCGGAGACGTCGCCGCCGAGGGTCGGTCCGGGGTCTAAGTCCGGACTCATGAATCATGGCCGGACGCTTTCCCGGAGCCTAACGTCATGCGTCGCCACAACCGCGAACGCCTCCGTCATGGGCCCGCTCCCAGCGCAAGAGTCCACCTTGCCTCTTTCCTTGGCCGTCCCGAAGCTTTCCCCGTCGCCCGCCGTCACCGCGCGCTCAGACAGGCGGGGAGCCTCCTGTCTCCCCATCGTTGCGGCGGTCTCTCGCTCGGTGCCGACACCGTCCGGGGAGGTCCTAGGATGCCCGCCGCTTGACACCGCCAATGTCTTCCAGATGGGTCCGGAGGGAGGAGGCACTCAGGCACCAAACTTCAAGGCGCGGCGTCGCTCGCCACGGAGGCGACCGAACCACGCGTCCTCAGGGCCGCCGGCGTCCAGTTGTCAATCAGAGGGGGCTGATGAGACCCCACAAACTTTGGGTTCCAACACAACTGGTTGACAAGTCGTAAGGCGAAGGCACAGGCCAACTATGAAGCTATTCTGCATGAGGCATCCTTGAATTTCTGCAGGCGGACAGGTAGTTGGATTTGCTTAGTCCAGCCAGCATGGTTCCGCATAGTAAGTGTCGACGATCTCACCCAGTTGCTGCACTCTTCTGTGGAGACTCTGCTGACCTCGCAGACCTCGTTGAGAGGAGTCGAGGCGAAGTGATTTGCGAATCCCGAGCGACCACGGCAACGTGGTCGTCCCACTTGTGGCGATTCGAAGCCGAGCGCTCGAAAGAAGCAGACGAGCGTCCAGGCCCATGCAAGAAACGTGCGGACTTGGGCTTCCCCTGCCAAGCCTTGACCGAGACCGGGAAGCGCAGGTCCTCGAAAAGGGCTCAGCTACGCGGGCCGAGAGCCGGAGTTCTCGAAGTCAAAGCGGCCGGGTGTTGGTGCTGAGAGAGGCCCGCCCATGATGGAGGCTCGTTTTTTTGGCCACGGCCAGGCAGAAAGGCTGACTACGACGGCATTGCTGACTGTCGGCAAGTGTGGGAGCAGGCAGGCTTAACGGTATCAACGAGTAGGTACAGGGCGGCCAGAGAACAGCTTGTGCCGGAGACTGTTGCGAGAGTGCGGCGATGCGGCGGCGCATGGCTGCTGGCAGTAGGCAGTGTGGCGGCGTTGAGCGCCCGGACGACGCCGGTTTTGTTGGATGTTGTGGCCTAACTGCACAGGCGACGAGCATGCTTGAACGGAATCAGCAACGTGCACGGGAGACAATGCGCTCTGATCCTACTTCGACACCGTATGTGAGGGGATGAGCACATGACACCCTGAGTGCCAGGAGCAGAAGAGACTCGGTTTATTAGGCTACCGCCGTGATGTCAACATAAGCTGGAACAGGGTGGCCAAAGCACCGCTAGTGTCGCGGAGGGCCATGCCTCTCTACAGACGCACTTTTGCAGAACGCGCGAGAGAGGATTTAGAGTGGGGAACAAAAAATCAGCAGAGACTCATCCTTTGGGAATGATTATCTACGTTAATGCGAATAGCATCAAACGGTGCGGAGTTATGCGCGTTCGTCAGGTGGCCGGCACACTCTAGATACGCCAGCCCACTCTTGAGGCGATTCTAAATTTGTTGACACTTTCACAGCCCTGCGCACGATCTCCGCAGCCCAGCACGTGCGTTTGTGTCATAGGAAGGCGAGCAAAGCACGCGCCATACGCACAAACACTCAAAATGGTACCGACCAGACTTTTCTGGCGTCTCAGCTAGATCTCAACCAACGGTACTCTAAACGGTTGTTTATATCTTTACCATGGGACGCGCTTTACAGCGCTGTCACAGCTACCGGTGCGCGCGCGTTCCATGCACGAGGGCTCATTCCGCTCTCGTGAGGCTGAGCACGGCCGCTACATCACCCTCTCCCCGAGCGCGGGAGAGGGTGAGCTAGCGGCCGAGTGCTCAGCCTCACGGGCGGCGGATGAGCTCCTCACATGCAACGCTCCAAGACCGGTAGCTGTGGACAGTGCTGTAGCCGTCGGCCCATCCCCAGTTGAAAATTCCAATTAGGATTCCGTACCGGAATTTCCGAATGGTACCAGCTAGGTTTTGGGACAACCAATTGGTCACTGCAATAGGGAACCAATTGGAACCCATTAAGATTCCAACTGGAAATTTTTTCCAATTGGTCAGACCAGCACATGGCCAAAGTGTGCTTCCAATTGGAACCCATTAACACCAATTGGTTCCAATTAAAACCAGATTAGAATTCCAATTGGATCTAATGGGAGATTTCAGCTGGGATGGCAAAGATACAAACAAGTGTTTAGAGTGCGTTGAATGACTGCCTTCATAGCTCTGTGGTTAGCGCGTCTGCCTGCTGGATCAAAGGGTCAACGGTTCGAATCTCAGACCGGCGCCGGTCTTTTTTATTTATTTATCGACCCGCGGCGTAAGAGGTTAGATAGCCAGGATAGATAGATACATAGACGAAAAGTGCGTGAAGTAGCCAAAGAATGCCTATCGCATTCGACAGCGATCGCCCCTCCGGATTCCTCTTAGCTGGCTGTCACTGCCGCCATCGCAGGTTGGCCGTCAGCAGTGGCGGTGAGGGGGGACCTCGGAACGAATTCGCGCTTGTCGCGCAGCATCAGTCTGACTCGCAGCAACAGATCTTCACCTTGATTGTGGAATCGTTTTAGATCGGCAACATGGCTTGGTCCTGTTAGTGAGTTAGCGTGTATGTCAGCGGGGACAGCTTTTCGCCAACGCCTGTTTGCCAGGGTGGCCCACCTGGAACCTTGGTGTTCCACTGGAACCTGCAGTTCCAGGTGGGACACCCAGCGTCCCATCTGGAACTGCAGGTTCTGGCCGTCTTTGGCTGTACTGTTCGGACTGCTGCAGCCTGGCGACGTCGAGGTCCCGGATCTCCTCACTGCCACAGCGGCAGTGCAACCTGCGGCATCGATGACAGCTGAGAGAATGAATGAATGAATGAATTTGGGGTTTTTGGCGCAGCAGCAACTCAGGCCATAGTGCGCCAAACACATGGTGAGTAAGTATCACAAGACTCAGCGGCTAAATTACACATTGATAAATTTCACTTTACTAAAATCTGCTAAAGGCGGTTTAAAATACCAATATTTTTCAAGAAGTTAAACACTTGTGTGTGTGGGACAAGAGGCTCGTCTCCGAGCAAAAGTGCCAGGTGGAACGGAATATGCTCTCTAAAAAGATTGGGAAGTAGGTGCAGCGTTCATTATGAAATTGCGGGCATACTAGTAGGATGTGGAGTACACTTAGGGTTTCAGAGCAGTAATCGCACACTGGAGGATCTTCGCTTTTTAAGAGGTACCCGTGGGTTAAGCGTGTGTGTCCTATTCGCAGCCGGCACAGAATGACTTCATAAAACCTTTCTCGATGTCTGGCACTGCGCCATTCACTCAAAGTAGGCTTAACACTATGGAGCTTATTGTAACAGTCAGAGCTCCATTCCACTTGCCAGGAACGTTTTATTTTGTTTCGCAAAGTGGTTCTATAATCAGTCACTGGAATGGCGTGCGTTTCAATGGACCTGTTTATACATGTACTTGCAGCTCGGTCAGCCTCCTCATTGCCGTGTATTCCTATATGACTGGGTACCCAGCAGAATTGAATATCAATATTTTGCTTGTGGGCACTTACTATTTTACCACGGAGTAGAGAAATAAGGGGGTGATTCCAGGATGTTGCAGAGTTAAGGGCAAGGAGGCAACTGAGCGAGTCTGAAAATACTATGGATTTCCTGAACTTTTGTTTAATTATTTGTTCGACAGCTAATATCAGCCCTAGAAGCTCAGCAGTGAAAACAGATGCATCGGGGTTAATTCGTCTAACACACTGGAAGGACTGCCCAACCACAGCACATCCAACATAACCAATGCCCTTTGTCCCATCGGTGAACAGACTCTTGCCGGTCTCGTAACGACTTGCTATCTCGAAGAATTCCTGTTTTATAACACTGGAGTCGACAACTCTCTTGTTGTACTTTGTTAATGAGAGGTTGCATGTTACGGCTATATCTTCCCAAGGAGCAAATCTGTGTGGAGATTCCATAACAGGAGAGGATATATCAAAGCTGTACTTCTCTGCGGCATCTTTCACGCGGAGCGCAAAGGGACGTGTTACAGACGGCTTGTTTTGAAAGGTCTGTTCATAACTTATGTCGTTAGTCAAAGAAAAATTTGGATGCTGAGGGAGAGTCCGCAGTCTTAGATAGTACTGTGCGCTAAGATAAACCCTCCGTTTATCAAGCGACCACTCATTTGACTCGGCATACAAGCTAGGAACAGGCGATGTTCGAAAGGCCCCGATTGCTAGTCGAACGCCTTGATTGTGAACCGGGTCCAACATCTTAAGCGTAGAGGGCTTAGCAGAACCGTAGACAATGCTGCCATAATCCAACACAGAACGAACACATGCCCTATAAAGTCGTAAAAGGCAGAGACGGTCTGAACCCCAAGAACGGTGTGCCAGGACTTTAAGAATGTTTAATTTCCGCTGACATTTAATTCTTAGAGCCTTTACATGTGAGCCAAAGGTTAGCTTGCTGTCAAATATTAAACCGAGGAACTTATGTTCTGTCCTAACAGGAATAGGCGCACCTTTGATGGACAGCGATGGAACAGAAAATATTCCCCGCCTTCGAGAGAAACAGACCGCCACGGTCTTCTCGGCGGAAAACCGAAAACCGTTCTGATCAGCCCACCTACTCATCTTGTTCACCGTCAGTTGAACTTGGCGCTCACAGATAGCTAGATTACACGAAGAAAAGCAAACTTGGACATCGTCGACATAAAGAGAATGGGAGACCATGGGCGGAATCACCTGAGACAGAGAATTCATTTTTATAATAAACAAAGTGACGCTCAAGACACAGCCCTGCGGTACGCCATTCTCCTGGGGGAAAGGGTCAGAGACCGTAGCCCCCAGGCGTACCTGAAAGCCACGATCCTGCAGAAAGTCGGAAATGCAGTTAAACATTCTCCCTTTTATGCCCATCGAGATGAGGTCCTGAAGTATGCCGTAGCGCCAGGCGGTGTCGTAGGCCTTTTCAAGGTCAAAAAACACCGAAAGACAAAACTGCCTATTTACGAAAGCCTCCCGGACGGTCGTCTCGAGGCGCACCAGATGGTCAACAGTAGACCTGGAAGTGCGGAAACCACACTGGAAATTACTTAGAAGTTTCTTTCGTTCTAGCACGTAGACGAGTCTACTGTTCACCAGCCGTTCAAACGTCTTTCCCAGACAACTAGTGAGGGCAATTGGCCTGTAGCTCGTGGCTTTGCTTCTGTCCTTTCCTTGTTTTAAAATGGGAACGACCACAGCCTGTTTCCAGGAGCTGGGAAATTTCCCTTTCGCCCAAATTATGTTAAAAAACTGAAGGAGAGTGACAAGAAATGTATCAGGTAGGTGGGAAAGCATAGTGGGATGAATTGAATCAGGTCCAGGGGATGTGGGTTTTGTAGCCGCAAGGGCTCGACGAAGCTCGACAAGAGAAAAGGGACGGTTATATTCTTCAGTACAATCATCTGACATACGAATTGGAGTTCTCTCACATTTGGACTTAAACCGTAGAAACTCTGTAGTGTAATTTTCGGAACTGGAGACTTGTGCAAAGTGCTTACCCAGTGCATTGGCTTGTTCGTATAACGATGAATAAGCTTCTCCATTCTCAGCTAAAAGCAAGGGGATTGAGAAAGAACGGTAGTCGCCCTCCATTCTTCCCACTCTGTCCCAGACAATCTTGGCCGGTGTGAAACTATTGATGGAGGATGCATACGAGCAAAAGGATCTCTTTTTGGCCCGTTTTCTGATATAGCGGGCTTTTGCCCGCAACTGTTTAAATGCCAGGAGGTTTGTGGAGGTCGGATACCTTCTAAACCTTCCCCAAGAACAGTTTTGTCGCTTTCGGGATTCTCTGCACTCATCATCCCACCATGGCTTTGGGCGTCTCGGCAGGTTGCCGGATGTCTGTGGGATGGACAAACGGGCTGCCTCAAGGATCGCTGTTGTTATTAGTGCGTTTCCATCGTCCACAGAGGCCACTTGTGAAAGGTCCAAGGAGGAAGGAATGCTTGACTTGAAAAGCTCCCAATCTGCTGAAGAGGTCTTCCAACGAGGGGGACAACAAGGAAGCCTAGGTAGAACTTCTAGCGGAGTAAGGTACACTGGGAAGTGGTCGCTCCCATAAGGGTTATCTAATACGTTCCAAGTAAAATCGGTAAAAATCGCAGATGAACAAATAGTGAGGTCAAGACAAGAGAAAGAGCAGTTATGAGAACTGAAATATGTTGGTGCTCCAGTATTTAAAACACACACTTCTCTGAGAGACAAAAAACGTGCCACAACAGAACCCCGGGTGTCAGTCCGATCACTACCCCAGAGCGGGTTATGTGCATTAAAATCGCCCATTAAAATAAAAGGTTCAGGCAGTTGGTCAGCTAAGGCTTCAAGCTGGGAAAGTTCCAAGGATGATGAAGGCGGGATGTAAATGGAGCAGATGGTAATAAGGCGATCTCGTAGCAACCTTACTGCAACGGCCTCCAGAGAGGTGTTAAGGGAGACTTCGCAGGCAGGTAAACTACTGTCTACAATAATTGCCACTCCCCCAGAAGCGCCAGAGGTCGTCACTCGATCCCTCCTGTATATCTGATACGATTTAAGAAAATTTATATTAGATGGCTTCAGATATGTTTCCTGCAGACAGAATACGGAAGGTTCATGTTTATGTAACAGGAACCTCACATCGTCTAAATTACTAAAAGACCTCTGCAGTTCCACTGCATAAAACTCATTATTTAAAAAACAGTTGAGCAAATATTAAAAAGTTAGAAAAAGCGCGAAAGAGAAAAAACGAGAACATACTGATCAAAAGGGATCTTCAGGTCTTAAAATCAATCTTAATACGCGGGGCATTTTTCTTTTTCGTAACTTCCTTCTGTTTCCCAGTGGGACCACTGGGAGCACAAGAGGAGGACTCAGATCCTGAGAGGAGGGAGTCCTCGTCGGATCTGGGTCCGCTCTCATCCATTGGCTCCTCTGTTGGGGAGGCAATGGCCTCGGGTTGACCTGCAGAGGTCGACTGCTTGGGGTGCTCCCCAGGCTTCCTCTGAGGAGCAGAGGTCCGGGGTTGGAGACCCCGGCCCCGAGGGACCAAGGCAGCAGGTGGGGCAGGGGAGGTCATACCCTGCCCTGAGGTGGATGCTGACGCAGCAGCATCCACCTTGCGGTTTGGAGGCGGTGCCTTGGGCACCGTTCCCGAGGTGGACGCTGATGGGGGAGCATCCACCTTGCGGTTTGAAGGCAGTGCAACTGGCACTGCTCCCGAGGAAGGGGGACCTAACGAGAGACGCGAGTCGTCCGAAGACGTCTGCGTTCCCGTCGACACCATTGGCCGTGCCGAGCCCCTGTGCACGGCCTGGGCATAAGAGCCTTTAGAGACGAACGCAAAGCGTTTCTTTGCATCAATGTAGCTTATATTTTCCTTAATTTTTAGTGCGAGAATTTCTTTTTCTTGTTTCCAGACAGGGCAGGATCTGGAATAAGCAGGGTGGTGGCCTTCACAGTTTGAACACAGAGGTTCGTTCTCACATGTTTCAGCAACGTGCTCTTTACTAGAGCACTTGGCACACTTGTTGGTCCCCCGGCAGCTCCGCGACCCATGCCCGAACCGCTGGCACTTAAAGCAGCGCAGCGGATTCGGCACATAGGGGCGGACGCGGCACTGGAGGTAGCCGGCTCGAACAACTTCGGGAAGAGAGGTCGATTCAAATGTTAAAACAATATGCTTAGTTTTCAATTCTACACCATCCCGACGCAGGGTGATCCGCCGTGCACCCACCACTCCCTGTGAGGCCAGTCCCTCAACGACTTCTTCCTCTGGTGTATCAAGGAGGTCATCCTCAGAGATGACACCTTGAACCGTGTTAAGGGTGCGGTGTGCTGTGACAGTGACCCTATAGTCCGAGATAGAGTTTAGTGCTAGGAGAGCGTCACTTTGTCGCTTAGTGTTAACCTGGATGAGGAGGTCGCCAGATGACATTTTTTTGGCATGAAAGTCTTTACCAACCACTCCCTCTATCACCTTTGCGACGAGGAATGGGGACAGTTTGGCAAGAGGTTTTTCGGTCTCTGAATGCATGACAAGGAATTTTGGAAATTTTTCAGGTATAGATGGTGTTTTTTCAAGGAGTAGAGCTTCGGTGCGGCCTCTTTTCAGAGGCCGATCAAGAAAGTTTCGTTTTGAACCCATAATAATGGGAAAATCTTCGGTGCCCCGGGTGCGCCGCCCACCACGGAGCCCAACACGGGGATAGGTAATGCGCCATAGCAAGAATGGCTTGGCTGACGACATTACACTATCAGCGCTGCCCAGGCACTATAACCCAGTGTGGTGCTAGACAGGGGTCTGTCGCCACCCAAGGTTAGCCCTTGCCGCCAAAGAAGTTGAAATAGAAAAGGCGAGAGAAGAGGAAAGAGAAAGAAGAGAGGGGATAGTAGAAGAAATGGCGACTGACTGCATCATCCTGGTCGGGCCAAGCCAGGACACCCGTCTACGAGAAGCGGGGGCCAAAGTGGTGTGTTGCCTCACCCGGGGGCCCCGAAGGGTCCAAACCTACCCCGGGTTCGGCTCAACCACCAGGATGCCCTTTTCCCCGGACACGGGCTCGCCACGCACAGCCAGACGTGGGTGGGTCTTAGCCACTTTTTACTCAGGGTCTGTGGTGTCGCCAATGTGGCTGGGGTCCGTGGTGACGCTACTCACCAAGCACCTAGCACCTAAGGTGCAGGCGCCCCCTGCGGGGCTCGGGGTCCGTGGAGACGCCACTCTCCAAACACCTGCTTTCACAGGTGCGCCCTGCGGGGACAGCTGAGAGAGAATCAGAGAGCTACCATTCTTCCTCCCTGTTTCGGGATTTGCCCTCCCTTCGTTACTCATGAATGTGTTCCTTCTGTTGAGAGGGGAGAGCTTCCTCACCAGAAGCTTAAGTTTATGTTTAGGGGTCTTTTCCACAAGCTGGACAGTTCACCGAAGCTTCGGCAGCCAGGACACTGGGGCGCCGCGATGGCAGCGACACTTGCGATCGCTCGTGCTTTTCACCAGCATTTCTCCGGCCAATTGCCAGGATTGAGACATCGGACAGCATGACACTTTGTGAGGTCATTTGCTGCCACTTGGGATACATGGGCTAAACACACCAGCCATAGACCAATCCAGTCACCTGAACTCGCCTTCACACTTGACTCGCACACTTGGATTCGCTTTTCACATACTTGCACAAGGCAAGCCTCCAGGACTGTGTCAAACACCCTTCCACCTGATGCCACAACATTAAATGACACCTTTTTACTCACTCACTGTTCATGCTCCCAGAAACCTTGCAAAAGTGTGATAACTGCACCACCTAGCTAATGGCACCTTTGTGCTAAGTTTCATTACAACTCCGTTCAATACGATAAAAAATCTCTGGACAAGGGGAAGGAGGAGGACAAAGGGCAAACACAAATCTCCATACTCAGCTAGTGCAGTGGCGACTGAAAATCTGCCTGGTCCTGGCATCAAACCAGGGACCTCCCTGGTTAGCTCAGTTCGTAGAGTGCTCCACTCGAAATAGAGAGGTCCTTGGTTCGATACCATCAGGCAGATTTTGTCAGTCGCTCACCCCTCACCTAGCTGTGTTTGTCCTTTGTCTTCCTTCTTCCCCTTCTCCAGTGATTTTTTTATCGTTTTTCTTTTCCAGCTCGCTTGCACCTTTGCATTAATCGTGATAACCTTAAAATGAGGGCTGTTCACCCTTGTCGGTGTTAGACTGGTGGCAGCTGTTAAAACCTGGTTGCTTTACTGACGTCTATAACTCCGGTTAGCTCAGGTCGTAGAGCACTCCACTGAAAATGGCGAGGTCCCTAGTTCGATACCAGGACCAGGCGGATTTTGAGTCGGTCACCAGATGCTAGCTATGTTTGTGTTTGTCCCTTGTCCCCCTCCTTCCCCTTCTTAAGGGATTTTTATCGCTATTCTTGTCCAGCTCGCTTGCCCCTTTGCATTAATTGCATCATCAGCAGTCCAATCATTGGCTTATTTTCTTTTTTTTTTTAGATCTCTTTCTCTTGCTCGGGTCTATGTCCCGCAGCGTCGGCGTCGTAGTCCGCACTCACACTACGCATGCGAAACTCTCCTCCTCCCTCTCTCCAACAGCTGCGCGTTACTCTCTCCGGTCTCTCTCTCTACCAGCTGCGTGCACTTCGCATGCGTTCGCTTCTACTCACACCGCGCGCGCATGCGCAACTCTCCTCCTCTAGTCTCCTCTCCTTCAAGTGTGAATATAGCAGCGGTAGCGCGCTGCGCGCATTCAGTTCAGCGCTGTTGACTCCACTTCACTCCGTTCTTCCGATGAAGTGTGATGGAAGCAACAGTCCCGTCAGTTAGTGGGTTGGCGCAAGCAAGCGTCAGCACCACCCCACAAACTAACAACAACGCTACGTCCACTGAAGACAAAGCTGCGCAGCGAAGGGCACACGATGCTGAGCGCAAACGCTTGAAGCGAGCGGCAGACCCTGAACTACGGCAACGAGAAGCGGCGTCCATTCGCAAGTTAACAATGTAATAACACGCAAGTTAACAACGTTACTAACAACGTTCACTAACACCGTTAATATAACACCGTTAATAACGATCCGCGATGCTCCGCATCACCCCATGGTTCCCTCGGGAAGATGGTGTAATTTTTTATGACTGCACGCTGGAACTCAATCACCGACAAAGAGATGTCTTTTAAAGCACAGAGCTGACAATATTTATCTCTTTGTGGCCACCGCCCCAAAAATCAGTTTCCAATGCTCTCCATGGTACATGGACAGTTCTGCCACTGGGGTGGTTGCTGACAAATTGAGAAGGGTCTTTGGAATGCCTCCAGCATGCACACACTGCCTTCCAACGTGCCTTGGCTGCATGCACGAGGAGCGTTGGGTCTGCATCGGAGGCTGGACAAGGGGCCCTCCTTCCTGCCCTTCTCACCTTGTTGGGGACAGCCCTATTTCGGGACGTGTATTTTGCTCAGTATCCATGGTGTCATTGTCAAAAGAGAGACACTGGCACGTATGACCACCCGATTCAAAGGGTTCAGCCATATTAACCTGTATCCACCGATAGTATGTTCACTCGAAAAACCAGGATAAACTGGTTGTTGTGGCCTCGCAACCTTTCCTTCATCTGGGGATGAAAGCGCATCCCTGAAGTCAGTGGTTCTGAACCACTGATGTTCCCCTTATGGATCGGCGGGAGGGACAGGGATCCCATCTACTGTGGCGGAGTATACATTTTTAACAACAAAAAGGTAAATAAAGGAAATTAAATATGCGAAAAACCAACTTTGAAGCTTCAAAATTATGAAGAATGAACCCTACTCACTCGGTGCATATGGTTTGGTTTATTTTACTTTGTGAGACAGCCAGCGTCAATAATTTAAAAAAATATTTTTATTGCTTGGCTCGACTGATGGTTGAAGGCTTTGGGAACCCTAAGAAGGCCTTATCTGGGGACTCCAAAGGGTCTGCGGACCCCCATTTGAGAACCACCGCTTTAAATGTTGACGTACAACCTTGGTTTTCTGCAGGGAAGGTGATTCTCTTAGCGCTCCCCTCTCCTAAGCTGCAAGGGGTGCCAAGTTGGGACAAGGTAAAAAGTAGCTGGGATCTAGGAATGAGGAGGCAAGCAAAGTGGAGAGCGCAAAGTGTATGTCAGGGATCACTCGCGGCGCATTAAAAAATAAAAAAAAAAGATGGAAAAAGGTGGTTTGGTTGCAGTTATGGGAAGTGTTTGTACTTCAAAATTGCTTTTATTCCAGTCTTCTCGATTCCCGTTTGCTGTTACTTTGGTTCACTGATTGCATTCCTCCTTTTTTCGGTTTGAATATAGACCCTTTCTAAAGATCAGTCTGTCCCCCCTGCCCAGGACCAAGCGCGATGCACCGATGGCAGCAATACATGGCTCTTCTACAGGAAAAGCAAATGTCTTCTAAAGCATAGAATAGGAAGAAGGAAATTGATTCAAACAAATCGGTCCTAGTATGTTGCCTTCGTTTAAAAAATTTAAAAGTGCTCGTGTTAGGCGGTCTCATTCTCCCATAAATATTAGAACTTTTAAAACGCCACTAGATGGCTCCGACTTTTAAAAAGGCCATATCTAATGCCAGGATTCATCCAGCAGAAAATTCCTCCGATAACAGGAAGAATCGTCTTTCTTCAAAAAGAAATTACAGCCAAACTTTGATGTAACGAAGTCAGTGAAATTCGGAATTTACTTCATTACATTGAAATTTCGCTACGTAGAGATTCGGGGCTAACGTTAAAGAAAGTTTCCACAAATGTCTCGGGTGCACAAAACTCACCGAGGGCGAATCTATCTCGGTTGAAAGTAGTCAGTCACCTTTTTCTGGGCCCCTCTTGGCATTATTATTGGCATCACACGACGTTTGCATAGCCAGACGGCCTGCATCGCGTCTTCGTCTTGCGGTGTGATCGCGAACCACCTCAAGACATCGATCGCGTCCACCACCTCACGGTCACCGGGCACATCGCAGGTGTCTTGCTCATCAGGCTTAAAGTCGTCCCCGTCTTGCGAGTTCCCACAAACATCGCAGCTATCGCCTCGTCGGTCACCTTATCCGTCGCAATGACAGCAGAGTCGGCATATAGAAAGTCGTCGAGGTCGACATTGTCAGGAGCGGTTCCATTGCCTTCAAGGCTCCATCGCTCAGGACAATGAGAAACGCATGCTTTTAGTTAAGCCTCGAAACGAACTACGCAGCGCGAACAAAGCCGACGGACGGAATGGCGGCGGCTCTGGTGTCCTCTAGTAGCCGTTCTGTACACCACACTCGCCAGATTCGGCCCGTTTCACCCTTTGCACTTTATCGGGGGCCCATTTCAGCGCATGTGCTTCCCAAAATCTCCTTTGGGACCCAAAAGTTTCTGACAAATTGTCCATGAAATTTCATCTCATCGAAATTTCGGCAATCGGGACTTCGTTACATGAAGGTCAAAAATACATGGCGTGCATACACTTGCGGTTAGAAAAAGTTATGTACTTCGTTACAACGGGGGTTTCGTTACATAGAAGTTTGTTACATTGAGATTTGACTGTATAATGTTTATGGTAACGTTCCGTTTTTCTACAATGTTTATGTTCTAATACTAAACACATTCTCTCGAATAAACGGTTCAAAAGCTCACTACGTCTGAATCTGCGAGTAACACGGGCCAATCCTATCGTACGATATATTATATTTCGAAATTAATATAGCTTTTTCGAGTATACCTATACGTACAAATAGTCAAAAAAAATTTATCTCGCTGTTTTGTTGTTTATTTCCAAGATTTGTAACCCAATGTTGTCCGTGAGCCCCTCAAAAAAGTCGACTCTGCCCAACTTTTGGGACGGAGAGTCGGGTCGAAACTCTACGAGGTCGCCCGAGGAAGGTTGAACTTTTGGTGCAGGTGGTGCTGACGCCGATTGAGGTAGCCATTGAGGACATCCAGAAGAAGACTTTGGAGCTGGCCCTGGCAACGCAGCAGGAACCCTCGGACCCCAAAATCCTGCAGATGGTGCTGCAGGGGTCCATGGGCCCCACGGTCAACCAGGGCCCCATGGAGGTGGCACTGGTGTTCCTCTCGGACCTGCAGGACCCGCTCCGGGCACCCTCGCCCTGGCAGCACAAGCTGCGCCTCTGCTTCAAGGACTTCAGCCGCAAGTGAGCGTGTGTCAAAAGTCACTCGAATACTCGATATATTTGGCCAAAGACGCGCAGTCGCCGTGGAGCTGACAAAAGAGACATTTTTTCTCCCGATGTTAGTGCCCTGATGTTAGACAGATGATGCGAGAAACACCTCTTGGTCCTCCCTTTCCTCAAAAATCTAACACACAGGTTAGAAAAAAGAAAAGTAACGAACGCCTCAAACTTTATAGTGCGCAGATTTACTCATGATCGTGACGCAATCTAATCTTGAATCACAACCGAAACATCCCATTTGCGCCACTTCCAGAGAGGAACTGTTGGGAGGCCGGAATTCCACGCCATGCCTAATTCTTTTCACGAGTGAAGCCCCTCGTTTCAAATTGAAGCACAGATGCAGAACACACTTGCCGCACTCACAGAAACCGGTGACTGCAAGATCACAAAAAGAAAATCACATTAACCACGCCGATGAAACCAGCCGAGTTGTCGTCGTAGTTTTTCGGAATTGCAGGCCGTAAATTCTGATTCGGAATGAAACGGAACGAAAAAATAGTGTGCCTAAATTTGAGAGGGTCTCCAACCGTTCGATAGCCGAGTTTCAATTACGAACTGCGAGAAGGTGACGAAAGGACGAAAGCGTCGACCGGGCAGGCGTTGTCGCTCTTCCGTTTGGTCGCCTTCTTTCCATGCGGCTACACAACACATGCGCACTTACGACCAATCTGCGCCGGAGCATTCTCCGTGGTTTCGGTGGTTTCAGTTTCGCTTGCTCCCTCTTTCAAATCTAGGCTCTCTAAAACAGGATAGTAGATAGACGGAAAAATGGCTGCATAGCGGCAGTTGGACGGTGACTTGCGCCACCTAACCACATGATTTTTCTTACTTCAGATTATATTGTTTAAGCCTGTTTACTCAGATTTAACAGCTATTTGTTTATTTATGTGAAATAAAATTCAGGGTGCCCTTTTTTCCCTTGAAATTGAGGCCAAATATCGCAATATGTCACTTTTCTGAAATATATAAATATAAAAAAAGGACATGTTGCGGTGTTAGGTCGTGCTTTTAACGAGAAAAGAAGGCACGCGTGGCTGTAACTTTGGGTTTTTGTGACGTTTAGGGTAGATAGATTATGTTTGCGCCATACAAATTGGATCTTTAGTACCCAACGTCAATCAGCAGCTGCTTTTTTTTTCTTTTACCAGTATTTTTATTCATTAAATCTTTTGTTCTGCTACGAGATGCATATTCTGCACCAGGTGCATACTCTGCACATATAATAATCTCATTCACAGCACACTTTGAAGAATTCCTGCAAGTAAAATCACTATTCAATATTCGACTTTTTTTTTCTTAATTCGATTCGGTATTCGATAACTACTATTCGGTATTCGCACACCCCTAGTGTTGCCACTTGGGGACCAGTTGGGATGCGTGGGACGGACAAGAAGGTCCGGTCAAAGATGCCTTCCAGGCACCCCTAGAGCCACCACATACACTTAAAGGTGTTGTGCAACGATGTTCCCAATGTTTCCGACTCCACTCGAGCTTGCAGACACTAGTGGGGCACTAGTAGGGCTGGCAGGCAACGACCAGAAGCTTCTTTGTTGCGGCCTCATTTAGGGATAAAAGCACATTTTAATGCGGATAAACAAAAATAATGTTGCGCGTATGTTTATACAGCAGTAAGTTCATCAACCTCGGTGGGCGTCTGGTGTCTCAGCTGTAGATGAGAAATCTAGCCAGTGCAGTACAACCGCTAGTCTGGGGACTCTAACGTGCCCCGTAGTAGCGATACATAGCCACATGCCGGTACAGTGCTCGTCTAGATTGAAATGGACATGGGTGGAGAGTGAACCCAGGATCTCTGGCATCTGCTGCACGAGCTTTCACGCCACGTGCTCCGAGCCGGTGTGCACTAGCCCACTTGGCGACCGATCCCTCATTGCAGAATTGCAATGCAGAAGTTCGGTGTAGTGCCCGCTGGATGGCCACAGTTGCTGTGTCTTGGGGATAGAAAATTTTCTACTATTCTCAACTAAATTAAAATTTAATTAAATGTTTTAAATTAAAAGCTCCGTCCAGAAAGTTGCCGCCCAGTTAAAAGGATTCAGCCGTATTTGGACCTCGAAGACAAGGCCCACGCGCGACGTCATCGTTAGTGGCAGTGGCTGAAAGTGGCAAATGCACTCAAGCTTGAGCTGCAAAGCGGCAGACGTCTTCCAATAAGCGTGCTAGTGTCACACTTATTGGGAGATTCTGAAGACGCGTCGTTTGTTGCAGGGAAAACTCTGAGGTGCATGCTGGTGAGAACGAGGCTAATTGAGACTTTGCCGTAAGACCCCACAGTGCGTGACGGGACGTCACGCAGCTATCGTTGTGACTTTACTGTGCATTGACTGCTCATTTTTATTTCAGTCTTGCCTTCTTACGATTTTGTGACACACTGGATTTGCCTGCATAGTGAACACACATTTTTTTCCAAAAAATTGACGCATATTTGGGGGGTGCGTTTATTATGCGGGGTAAAATTTTTGCATTTACACGCTTTGCGCACAAATATCATTTTAGGTGCCTCTGGAATGTTTGGCCAAGTGCGGGAAAATGCTCCACGTCGATATGGAGCGCGGTTGACGGCGCGAAACTACGAAGCTGTCGTTGTGAAACATATTTTTCCCGAAAAGGCCTGGCACTCGCAAAATCCCTAAATGTCACGGTGGGCTACTGTGGCCTTTATTGAGGCAAAATGAGGGGGACAAGATGAAAGCCAGCTTTATTTCCCTTCCACGTGGCTAACAATTCTATGTTTTTTAACTTAACAAAAAAAAAAAGTTTAGCTCAGCGTTTGCTCGGAGGAAAGACATTATTTTCTTTTGACTTGAGTGAGCTGATATTTTCATACTATACCTACGGGTACCTCGGTAAGAAATGCATATGTTTAGAAACTAATCGGAATGGATTAAGGTGATCCACGGGTGCAATGTCTCAAATGCAATGTTGTGAATGCCAAGGTGCAACGACGCCCTACGCAAGAACAAGGCGCTGATTGGGGCCGACCAGAGGGACTACCAGAAGGAGCTGGAGCGAACTACCACCGCTTCTCCGAGCGCCTGCTACCCATGATACGGAACAATTCCTTCCTCTACCGGTGAGCACACTGTTTCCCCTCTTTGACAGCCAAGGGAAGGCTAAGCTCACATCTCAGATTAGCCACTGGGGTATACCGACGCTGCTCTCCTCGTCCAGCCTGTGGCACAAGTGGTACCAACGAATGTACAAAAAATAATAATAATAAAAAGTGCCAATATCTTAGTTTTTACAACTCAAGTACAGTTTGCTAAGTAAAAGGTCTCAACCATTTTTCTCTCATTTCTGATCTAATTTATATTAAACTTTCATATCTGCTTTTAAGGTCTTGTGCTAAGCACAAATGTATACACTTAATATTTCCGATCTATTACAGTTTTTAACAAAACCTCCACTTTATCGCAAATGTTTCCAGCCCAACGTTTTTCCGATACTCCCTTAAAAATATAGTGCACAGTATGTCAGCATGTTCTACAAACAGCAGAGCGTGAAACAAAACAATTGTTTTAATTTTAGCACCATTAGAGAAAAAGTGATTTAGTTGAAACTTTTTCACTGTCAATTAGAAATGAGTCTGCCAATTACAAAATTTTGTAGTTAACATTTTTCAGAAATAGTGGTCTGGTTGCACTCTCTGATTTATGAGCTAGTATTAAACCCTGAAAAGGTATTCAGGTCCAAGTTCTTGATCCAAAGATGCCTCAGGCAAAACTTTGTGTTGCGAGGAAAAAATTAATTTTGATAAAACGGGAGAAGCTTCTCAAAACATGCTTACAAACAGCCTGGATATGAAACTTGGAATCGATCTAGCTATACAAATGTGCACTTCCTGAGTGTAATACTTATAGAACATGTTCTTTGTAACTTATACATAAAATAATATGTTTTAAAGAATAAGTTTTTTTTTCTTTTTTGCAGTTTTCTGTTTTTAGGTTTAGGGTCTCCCTAAATGAAAACATGACCGCATCTGGTGGTGCAACAAATGCAGCATTAAAGTGTAATAATAATAATACTAAACCCTAGAAAGTAAGCTGAAACCCCTCTTAATGACTTAAATTTGCTAGAATGCATTATTTCTGTGATTGTTACTTGTACCACCCATTGGACCAGTAGAACACACCTTAAAGGGGCACGGAAGTGAAATTGTAGGGCCTATTTCTTTGTGTAGACGCGGTCTCCTTTGTGACAGCAGCTCAGAAACACCAGTCTTTCGTTCGTAAACGCAAGAGAAGCAATATTGTAAAATGAATAAAATGATTTCCCAATATCACCTGGTAGTTGGGGAGCCGGGTTTCGTTGAAAGGTCTGACGTCTCGGACCCATTAGTACCAGCGCCACGGCGCAGCAGTGGACGATGGAGGTGCCCGGGAGCAAGCGAGCGCTTGGCACACCTCTCAATTCTAGTGCCACCGGCCCTCGGGTATTCCCGCCCT
>JAZHYW010057504.1:0-15682 GCA_037355805.1 Ixodes ricinus | reverse complement strand
ATGCCTTCTGGACTTGTTTTTGACAAATAACATGAATGACGATGTAACGTCGGGTAGGGTTATAACATGTCTAAGTGATCATTTTCCAATTTACATGTCTTTTAAAGATAGTGAATTTTTCAAGGGAAAGGCACGACATACTGAGTCGTATATAATGCGAGAAATTAATGCGAAAACTTTGGAAATTTTTCGAGGTGAAATCACAAACATAGACTGGAGTATAGTGCTTGAATCTACAAATGCTGAGGAAGCTTATGAACATTTCATAGCCATCATTAAGCAGGTTTATTATACTTGCTTTAAGCTAAAGGAAGTAAAGAAATCTAAAAAATTACGGAAGCCTTGGATGTCAGATGATTGCTTTAGAATGGTCAAGAAAAGAGATGTTTTATATTCGAAATTTGTCAAAACGAGAAACTTGAATGATCTTTCCAAATTCAAAAAATATAGAAATTTTGTGACGAAAGTCTTGCGTAGCACAAAAAAGGCATATTACGAGAATGTATTCTCAAGTACTCAGAGTGAGGTGGTGTGGCGCGAAATCCACAAACTTTTAAACTGTGGTTCTCACCATAATGAAGAACTACGCTTAACAGTAAACAATAAAACAGTAGTGGGCAATGAGCTTGCAGATGCGTTTAACAAGTATTTTACGAATTTAGTCTCAGTGGTGTCTGGAACTGATAGCAGTGGAGTAAAACGATTTCTAGGAACGCCTAACTCAAACACGGCATTTTTTGCGCCGACAACTTGTGAGGAAATCTGTTCTACTTTTATGACACTCAAAAATAGCAAGGCCCGTGACATTGATGATTTAGAAATTAAACCTATAAAGTTTGTATTAGACATCTTAGCGCCTGTGCTTTGTTATATTTTCAACACTTGTTTACTCACGGGGACTTTTCCGGAAAGCATGCAGCGCGCTAGAGTGAGTGTCTTGTTTAAATCTGGCGATAAAAATGACTTTTCGAATTATCGTCCGGTTTCAGTACTGCCTGTTATTTCGAAGGGTTTAGAAAAGATTATATGCAAAAGAGTCTCTTCCTTCTGCGACAAGCACTCAATACTTACGGAGCGGCAATTCGGTTTCCGTCGAGGCATGTCGACTGAATTAGCTTTACTGACACAAAAAGAATTCATACTAAACGGATTTGAGAACAATAAACTGACATTAGGTATTTTTATTGATTTCTCAAAAGCATTTGATAGAGTTAATCACGTAATACTATCCACTAAACTAGAACATTACGGTTTCCGAGGAATCCCTGGCGACTTTCTAAAATCATACTTAACCCATAGAAAACAATGTGTTGTAATTAACGGAAAACGCTCTCCTCTTCTAAGTGTCCATTCGGGAGTCCCACAAGGAAGTGTATTGGGACCAGTGTTGTTTAATATTTACATCAACGATATAATAAATTCCATTGAGTGCACAAATTGCTTAATTTACGCAGATGATACCAGTCTTTTTTTCCAGTCAAATAACATTAATGATCTCGTTAGTTTGGCAAATGTTACTCTGAATAAACTGCTTGAGTGGACAAGGGTAAACGTCTTAGAAATTAATGTTTCAAAAACAAAAGCCGTACTATTTGCGCCTGTGCAAAAATTAATAACTCGCGATATTAATATACAGCTTGGATCAGAAATGATAAAAGTTACAAATGAAGCCAAAACACTGGGAATAACTTTTAATCAACATTTAAGCTGGAATGCACACGTGGACCGTGTTGCTGGGACCTTGGCAAAGGCTTGCGGTATACTTTGTAGATTTAGACAAATACTAACAACTAAAGTCAAGCTAATGCTCTACAACTCTCTTTTGCATCCCATATAAACTACTGCAACCTTGTCTGGGGAGTGACGTCGCAAGCTAACAAAACTAAGTTGCATTTATTACAAAAAAAGCTATTCGTCATATAGTAAATGCCCCATACGATGCCCACACAAAAGAATTATTTGCTTCACTCAATGTGCTTCCCTTCCAGCACTTATACAATTTTAATCTAATAATGAAATATAAACTTAGCATTAAAAATAACAATTCCACTTTTATCAAGTTGTGTAACCTTAAAAGGCCTCATGATGCATCGTATAATATTAGAAAAAAGGATTCCTGGCTGGTACCCTTTTCCCGTACTAATCATGGGTTAGACAGGCTGCAACACCGCATGCCTAGTTGTTTAAACTATTTAGAGAAAAGGAACCTTGATATACACACCATTTGTAAAAAAACATTGAAAGAACACTTTTTCACACAGTGAATAATTGTGCAAAAATTTTGTTGTATTTGCTTTATATTTTTCCTGTATAGTATGAACTGTCGGAATACATGTTTTAATGTGTACGATGTCAGTATTAGTATATATTTGATGTAAATTGATTACATGTATATTTTTCATGGTTTGAATTTCTATGTATATGTCTTGTTTGTCGGTTTGGTTGTTTCTTATGCCAAGGTAGGGGCAGGAACCCCGTCAAGCTACTGTATTGTAGCTTTTTGTTCCTGCCCTGGCATTTTTTGTCCGACAAGGAATGTCAAATAAAGAATTAATTGACAGTGAAAAAGTTTCAACTAAATCACTTTTAATGCGAATAGCATTCTTTGGATACTTCACGCACTTTTTCGTCTATGTATCTATCTATCTATCATCATCTATCTATCTGGCTATCTAACCTCTTACGCCGCGGGTCGATAAATAAATAAAAAAGACCGGCGCCGGCTGGGATTCGAACCGTTGACCCTTTGATCAGCAGGCAGCACGCGCTAACCACAGAGCTATGAAGGCAGTCGATTCGACCGCACTCTAAACATTTGTTTATATCTTTACCATAGGACGCGCTTTGCAGCGCTGTCACAGCCACCGGTGCGCGCGCGTTCCATGCACGAGGGCGCTAGCTCACCCTCTCCCTCTAGCTCACCCTCTCCCGCGCTCGGGAGACCTCTAGCTCAGCCTCACGAGAGCGGAATGAGCCCTCGTGCATGGAACGCGCGCGCACCGGTAGCTGTGACAGCGCTGTAAGCGCGTCCTATGGTAAAGATATAAACAACCGTTTAGAGTACCGTTGGTTGAGACTAGCTGAGACGCCAGAAAGTCTGGTCGGTACCATTTTGAGTGTTTGTGCGTATGGCGCGTGCTTTGCTCGCCTTCCTAAGTGACACAAACGCACGTGCTGGGCTGCGGAGATCGTGCGCAGGGCTGTGAAAGTGTCAACAAATTTAGAATCGCCTCAAGAGTGGGCTGGCGTATCTAGAGTGTGCCGGCCACCTGATCGAAGCAGACGCATAACTCCGCACCGTTTGATGCTATTCGCATTAGCGTAGATAATCATTCCCAAAGGATGGGTTCTGCTGATTTTTCTCTAATGGTGCTAAAATTAAAACAATTGTTTTGTTCCACGCTCTGCTGTTTGTAGAACATGCTGACATACTTTGCACTATATTTTTAAGGGAGTATCGGAAAAACGTTGGGCGGAAACATTTGCGATAAAGTGGAGGTTTTGTTAAAAACTGTAATAGATCGGAAATATTAAGTGTATACATTTGTGCTTAGCACAAGACCTTAAAAGCAGATATGAAAGTTTAATATAAATTAGATCAGAAATGAGAGAAAAATGGTTGAGACCTTTAACTTAGCAAACTGTACTTGAGTTGTACAAACTAAGATATTGGCACTTTTTTATTATTATTATTTTTTGTACATTCGTTGGTACCACTTGTGCCACAGGCCGGACGAGGAGAGCAGCGTCGGTATACCCCCAGTGGCTAATCTGAGATGTGAGCTTAGCCTTCCCTTGGCTGTCAAAGAGGGGAAACAGTGTGCTCACCGGCTAGAGGAAGGAATTGTTCCGTATCATGGGTAGCAGGCGCTCGGAGAAGCGGTGGTAGTTGCGCTCCAGCTCCTTCTGGTAGTCCCTCTGGTCGGCCCCAATCAGCGTCTTGTTCTTGCGTAGGGCGTCGTTGCACCTTGGCATTCACAACATTGCATTTGAGACATTGCACCCGTGGATCACCTTAATCGATTCCGATTAGTTTCTAAACATATGCATTTCTTACCGAGGTACCCGTAGGTATAGTATGAAAATATCAGCTCACTCAAGTCAAAAGAAAATAATGTCTTTCCTCCGAGCAAACGCTGAGCTAAACTTTTTTTTTTTGTTAAGTTAAAAAAAATAGAATTGTTAGCCACGTGGAAGGAAATAAAGCTGGCTTTCATCTTGTCCCCCTCATTTTGCCTCAATAAAGGCCACAGTAGCCCACCGTGACATTTAGGGATTTTGCGAGTGCCAGGCCTTTTCGGGAAAAAATATGTTTCACAACGACAGCTTCGTAGTTTCGCGCCGTCAACCGCGCTCCATATCGACGTGGAGCATTTTCCGCACTTGGCCAAACATTCCAGAGGCACCTAAAATGATATTTGTGCGCAAAGCGTGTAAATGCAAAAAATTTTACCCCGCATAATAAACGCACCCCCCAAATATGCGTCAATTTTTTGGAAAAAAATGTGTGTTCACTATGCAGGCAAATCCAGTGTGTCACAAAATCGTAAGAAGGCAAGACTGAAATAAAAATGAGCAGTCAATGCACAGTAAAGTCACAACGATAGCTGCGTGACGTCCCGTCACGCACTGTGGGGTCTTACGGCAAAGTCTCAATTAGCCTCGTTCTCACCAGCATGCACCTCAGAGTTTTCCCTGCAACAAACGACGCGTCTTCCAGAATCTCCCAATAAGTGTGACACTAGCACGCTTATTGGAAGACGTCTGCCGCTTTGCAGCTCAAGCTTGAGTGCATTTGCCACTTTCAGCCACTGCCACTAACGATGACGTCGCGCGTGGGCCTTGTCTTCGAGGTCCAAATACGGCTGAACCCTTTTAACTGGGCGGCAACTTTCTGGACGGAGCTTTTAATTTAAAACATTTAATTAAATTTTAATTTAGTTGAGAATAGTAGAAAATTTTCTATCCCCAAGACACAGCAACTGTGGCCATCCAGCGGGCACTACACCGGACTTCTGCATTGCAATTCTGCAATGAGGGATCGGTCGCCAAGTGGGCTAGTGCACACCGGCTCGGAGCACGTGGCGTGAAAGCTCGTGCAGCAGATGCCAGAGATCCTGGGTTCACTCTCCACCCATGTCCATTTCAATCTAGACGAGCACTGTACCGGCATGTGGCTATGTATCGCTACTGCGGGTGCACGTTAGAGTCCCCAGACTAGCGGTTGTACTGCACTGGCTAGATTTCTCATCTACAGCTGAGACACCAGACGCCCACCGAGGTTGATGAACTTACTGCTGTATAAACATACGCGCAACATTATTTTTGTTTATCCGCATTAAAATGTGCTTTTATCCCTAAATGAGGCCGCAACAAAGAAGCTTCTGGTCGTTGCCTGCCAGCCTCACTAGTGCCCCACTAGTGTCTGCAAGCTCGAGTGGAGTCGGAAACATTGGGAACATCGTTGCACAACACCTTTAAGTGTATGTGGTGGCTCTAGGGGTGCCTGGAAGGCATCTTTGACCGGACCTTCTTGTCCGTCCCACGCATCCCAACTGGTCCCCAAGTGGCAACACTAGGGGTGTGCGAATACTGAATAGTAGTTATCTGAATACCGAATCGAATTAAGAAAAAAAAAGTTGAATATTGAATAGTGATTTTACTTGCAGGAATTCTTCAAAGTGTGCTGTGAATGAGATTATTATATGTGCAGAGTATGCACCTGGTGCAGAATATGCATCTCGTGACGGAACAAAAGATTTAATGAATAAAAATACTGGTAAAAGAAAAAAAAGCAGCTGCTGATTGACGTTGGGTACTAAAGATTCAATTTTATGGTGCAAACATAATCTATCTACCCTAAACGTCACAAAAACCCAAAGTTACAGCCACGCGTGCCTTCTTTTCTCGTAAAGCGCGACCTAACACCGCAACATGTCCTTTTTTTATATTTATATATTTCAGAAAAGTGACATATTGCGATATTTGGCCTCAATTTCAAGGGAAAAAAAGGGCACCCTGAATTTTATTTCACATAAATAAACAAATAGCTGTTAAATCTGAGTAAACAGGCTTAAACAATATAATCTGAAGTAAGAAAAATCATGTGGTTAGGTGGCGCAAGTCACCGTCCAACTGCCGCTATGCAGCCATTTTTCCGTCTATCTACTATCCTGTTTTAGCGAGCCTAGATTTGAAAGAGGGAGCAAGCGAAACTGAAACCACCGAAACCACGGAGAATGCTCCGGCGCAGATTGGTCGTAAGTGCGCATGTGTTGTGTAGCCGCATGGAAAGAAGGCGACCAAACGGAAGAGCGACAACGCCTGCCCGGTCGACGCTTTCGTCTTTTCGTCACCTTCTCGCAGTTCGTAATAGAAACTCGGCTATCGAACGGTTGGAGACCCTCTCAAATTTAGGCACACTATTTTTTCGTTCCGTTTCATTCCGAATCAGAATTTACGGCCTGCAATTCCGAAAAAACTACGACGACAACTCGGCTGGTTTCATCGGCGTGGTTAATGTGATTTTCTTTTTGTGATCTTGCAGTCACCGGTTTCTGTGAGTGCGGCAAGTGTGTTCTGCATCTGTGCTTCAATTTGAAACGAGGGGCTTCACTCGTGAAAAGAATTAGGCATGGCGCGGAATTCCGGCCTCCCAACAGTTCCCCTCTGGAAGTGGCGCAAATGGGATGTTTCGGTTGTGATTCAAGATTAGATTGCGCCACGATCATGAGTAAATCTGCGCACTATAAAGTTTGAGGCGTTCGTTATTTTCTTTTTTCTAACCTGTGTGTTAGATTTTGAGGAAAGGAGGACCAAGAGGTGTTTTCGCATCATCTGTCTAACATCAGGGCACTAACATCGGGAAAAAAATGTCTCTTTTGTCAGCTGCACGGCGACTGCGCGTCTTTGGCCAAATATATCGAGTATTCGAGTGACTTTTGACACACGCTCACTTGCGGCTGAAGTCCTTGAAGCAGAGGCGCAGCTTGTGCTGCCAGGGCGAGGGTGCCCGGAGCGGGTCCTGCAGGTCCGAGAGGAACACCAGTGCCACCTCCATGGGGCCCTGGTTGACCGTGGGGCCCATGGACCCCTGCAGCACCATCTGCAGGATTTTGGGGTCCGAGGGTTCCTGCTGCGTTGCCAGGGCCAGCTCCAAAGTCTTCTTCTGGATGTCCTCAATGGCTACCTCAATCGGCGTCAGCACCACCTGCACCAAAAGTTCAACCTTCCTCGGGCGACCTCGTAGAGTTTCGACCCGACTCTCCGTCCCAAAAGTTGGGCAGAGTCGACTTTTTTGAGGGGCTCGCGGACAACATTGGGTTACAAATCTTGGAAATAAACAACAAAACAGCGAGATAAATTTTTTTTGACTATTTGTACGTATAGGTATACTCGACAAAAGCTATATTAATTTCAAAATATAATATATCGTACGTATAGGATTGGCCCGTGTTACTCGCAGATTCAGACGTAGTGAGCTTTTGAACCGTTTATTCGAGAGAATGTGTTTAGCATTAGAACATAAACATTGTAGAAAAACGGAACGTTACGATAAACATTATACAGTCAAATCTCAATGTAACAAACTTCTATGTAACGAATCCCCGTTGTAACGAAGTACATAACTTTTCTAACCGCAAGTGTATGCACGCCATGTATTTTTGACCTTCATTTAACGAAGTCCCGATTGCCGAATTTCGATGAGATGAAATTTCATGGACAATTTGTCAGAAACTTTTGGGTCCCAAAGGAGATTTTGGGAAGCACATGCGCTGAAATGGGCCCCCGATAAAGCGCAAAGGGTGCAGCGGGCCGAATCCCACGTAGCACGAGAACGTTTTGAGAACATTCCGGGAATGTTCAAAAGAACATAGGCAACATTCTTGGAATGTTGCAGATTTACGTAAGAACATTCTATCAACGTTGTCAGAATGTGGCGCAGGCACTTATCGCTACATTCGGGAATGTTTTCAGGGATATTCTTAGAACGTTCTGAGAACGACATAGAACATTACCAGGACATTCAATCAACATTGAAACATCCTAACAAGGTTCTAAGCACATTCTCAGAACATCGAAAGAACTTCTGCTGCATTCTCTGAGGAATATTTACGAACATTCCACAACTATACGTTGCTTAGGCTACAGCCCCAAATGAACCGTACTACATACATGGATATTATCAAGCAACTCACAGGGCGAGCAATATTTTTTAATCGAAAGACACTTTTTCAGGCCTAGCAAGCTAACCGCTTTCCCAGCGCACCAGCCTAAACATGTACTAACGACAGTTTACTCCTACTTGTCAAAACTTGCTGCATATATAACCGCTTACTCACTCCGAGCATAAGAACAGATACCCATAGCATCCCACAGTCAAGCGGGACATACCCTTTTCGAGGTATTGAACCCGAGATGCTAAAAATCGGGTCTATTCAAAACTGCGCCTCTACATACGCAGTGAGTGCCAAGGTTATTATCAAGTTTTAAAAACCATTGCTTTGCTCCTACACCTTATATCACATTCCTCGCTAGACTCGTATAAGATAAAACTAATCCCTTATGCTAAGTTTCCAAAAACTCCACTTAATTTGCATATTTTTGGCACAAAGTGGCATATAGTGGATGGTGTTTCGAATTACAGGTTGCGTGAAAGCTCCGTAAAGTTGGCTTCACCTGCGAAAATTCTAGGAATGTTCGCAAGCGAACGTTCCAAGAATGTTGCACATATGAATGTTCGAAGGGGAACGTTTCGAGAACATTGTGCATACGAATGTTTGCCAATAAACGTTCCTAGAATGTTGAGCAGCTTACCTTGTAGGGAATGTTCGCATACGAATGTTCCTAGAACGTTCCGAACGGTGTTTTAACGTTCCTTCAACATTCAGAACACCCAGGGAATGTTCGCACGACATTGGGTGCTACGTGGGATCTGGCGAGTAGTGGTGTACAGAACGGCTACTAGAGGACACCAGAGCCGCCGCCATTCCGTCCGTCGGCTTTGTTCGCGCTGCGTAGTTCGTTTCGAGGCTTAACTAAAAGCATGCGTTTCTCATTGTCCTGAGCG
The DNA here is from genome assembly GCA_037355805.1 of Ixodes ricinus. Lineage (NCBI taxonomy): Eukaryota > Metazoa > Arthropoda > Arachnida > Ixodida > Ixodidae > Ixodes > Ixodes ricinus. The sequence continues at coordinate 6,612 of JAZHYW010057504.1, read as the reverse complement.
ATGGAGCCTTGAAGGCAATGGAACCGCTCCTGACAATGTCGACCTCGACGACTTTCTATATGCCGACTCTGCTGTCATTGCGACGGATAAGGTGACCGACGAGGCGATAGCTGCGATGTTTGTGGGAACTCGCAAGACGGGGACGACTTTAAGCCTGATGAGCAAGACACCTGCGATGTGCCCGGTGACCGTGAGGTGGTGGACGCGATCGATGTCTTGAGGTGGTTCGCGATCACACCGCAAGACGAAGACGCGATGCAGGCCGTCTGGCTATGCAAACGTCGTGTGATGCCAATAATAATGCCAAGAGGGGCCCAGAAAAAGGTGACTGACTACTTTCAACCGAGATAGATTCGCCCTCGGTGAGTTTTGTGCACCCGAGACATTTGTGGAAACTTTCTTTAACGTTAGCCCCGAATCTCTACGTAGCGAAATTTCAATGTAATGAAGTAAATTCCGAATTTCACTGACTTCGTTACATCAAAGTTTGGCTGTAATTTCTTTTTGAAGAAAGACGATTCTTCCTGTTATCGGAGGAATTTTCTGCTGGATGAATCCTGGCATTAGATATGGCCTTTTTAAAAGTCGGAGCCATCTAGTGGCGTTTTAAAAGTTCTAATATTTATGGGAGAATGAGACCGCCTAACACGAGCACTTTTAAATTTTTTAAACGAAGGCAACATACTAGGACCGATTTGTTTGAATCAATTTCCTTCTTCCTATTCTATGCTTTAGAAGACATTTGCTTTTCCTGTAGAAGAGCCATGTATTGCTGCCATCGGTGCATCGCGCTTGGTCCTGGGCAGGTGGACAGACTGATCTTTAGAAAGGGTCTATATTCAAACCGAAAAAAGGAGGAATGCAATCAGTGAACCAAAGTAACAGCAAACGGGAATCGAGAAGACTGGAATAAAAGCAATTTTGAAGTACAAACACTTCCCATAACTGCAACCAAACCACCTTTTTCCATCTTTTTTTTTATTTTTTAATGCGCCTGCAGTGATCCCTGACATACACTTTGCGCTCTCCACTTTTGCTTGCCTCCTCATTTCCTAGATCCCAGCTACTTTTTACCTTGTCCCAACTTGGCACCCTTGCAGCTTAGGAGAGGGGAGCGCTAAGAGAATCACCTTCCCTGCAGAAAACCAAGGTTGTACGTCAACATTTAAAGCGGTGGTTCTCAAATGGGGGTCCGCAGACCCTTTGGAGTCCCCAGATAAGGCCTTCTTAGGGCTCCCAAAGCCTTCAACCATCAGTCGAGCCAAGCAATAAAAATATTTTTTAAATTATTGACGCTGGCTGTCTCACAAAGTAAAATAAACCAAACCATATGCACCGAGTGAGTAGGGTTCATTCTTCATAATTTTGAAGCTTCAAAGTTGGTTTTTCGCATATTTAATTTCCTTTATTTACCTTTTTGTTGTTAAAAATGTATACTCCGCCACAGTAGATGGGATCCCCGTCCCTCCCGCCGATCCATAAGGGGAACATCAGTGGTTCAGAACCACTGACTTCAGGGATGCGCTTTCATCCCCAGATGAAGGAAAGGTTGCGAGGCCACAACAACCAGTTTATCCTGGTTTTTCGAGTGAACATACTATCGGTGGATACAGGTTAATATGGCTGAACCCTTAGAATCGGGTGGTCATACGTGCCAGTGTCTCTCTTTTGACAATGACACCATGGATACTGAGCAAAATACACGTCCCGAAATAGGGCTGTCCCCAACAAGGTGAGAAGGGCAGGAAGGAGGGCGCTTCACTTGTCCAGCCTCCGATGCAGACCCAACGCTCCTCGTGCATGCAGCCAAGGCACGTTGGAAGGCAGTGTGCGCATGCTGGAGGCATTCCAAAGACCCTTCTCAATTTGTCAGCAACCACCCCAGTGGCAGAACTGTCCATGCACTACCATGGAGAGCATTGGAAACTGATTTTTGGGGCGGTGGCCACAAAAGATAAATATTGTCAGCTCTGTGCTTTAAAAGACATCTCTTTGTCGGTGATTGAGTTCCAGCGTGCAGTCATAAAAAATTACACCATCTTCCCGAGGGAACCATGGGGTGATGCGGAGCATCGCGGATCGTTATTAACGGTGTTATATTAACGGTGTTAGTAACGTTGTTAACTTGCGTGTTATTACATTGTTAACTTGCGAATGGACGCCGCTTCTCGTTGCCGTAGTTCAGGGTCTGCCGCTCGCTTCAAGCGTTTGCGCTCAGCGTCGTGTGCCCTTCACTGCGCAGCTTTGTCTTCAGTGGACGTAGCGTTGTTGTTAGTTTGTGGGGTGGTGCTGACGCTTGCTTGCGCCAACCCACTAACTGACGGGACTGTTGCTTCCATCACACTTCATCGGAAGAACGGAGTGAAGTGGAGTCAACAGCGCTGAACTGAACGCGCGCAGCGCGCTACCGCTGCTTATATTCACACTTGAAGGAGAGGAGACTAGAGGAGGAGAGTTGCGCATGCGCGCGCGGTGTGAGTAGAAGCGAACGCATGCGAAGTGCACGCAGCTGGTAGAGAGAGAGAGCGGAGAGAGTAACGCGCAGCTGTTGGAGAGAGGGAGGAAGGAGAGTTGCGCATGCGTAGTGTGAGTGCGGACTACGACGCCGACGCTGCGGGACATAGACCCGAGCAAGAGATGATCTGAGATGACATAGACCCGAGCAAGAGAAAGAGATCTAAAAAAAAAAGAAAATAAGCCAATGATTGGACTGCTGATGATGCAATTAATGCAAAGGGGCAAGCGAGCTGGACAAGAATAGCGATAAAAATCCCTTAAGAAGGGGAAGAAGGGGGACAAGGGACAAACACAAACATAGCTAGCATCTGGTGACCGACTCAAAAATCCGCCTGGTCCTGGTATCGAACTAGGGACCTCGCCATTTTCAGTGGAGTGCTCTACGACCTGAGCTAACCGGAGTTATAGACGTCAGTAAAGCAACCAGGTTTTAACAGCTGCCACCAGTCTAACACCGACAAGGGTGAACAGCCCTCACTTTAAGGTTATCATGATTAATGCAAAGGTGCAAGCGAGCTGGAAAAGAAAAACGATAAAAAAATCACTGGAGAAGGGGAAGAAGGAAGACAAAGGACAAACACAGCTAGGTGTGGGGTGAGCGACTGACAAAATCTGCCTGATGGTATCGGACCAAGGACCTCTCTATTTCGAGTGGAGCACTCTACGAACTGAGCTAACCTGCCTGGTCCTGGTTTGATACCAGGACCAGGCAGATTTTTCAGTCGCTCACCGGACACCTAGCTGAGTATGGAGATTTGTGTTTGCCCTTTGTCCTCCTCCTTCCCCTTCTCCAGAGATTTTTTATCGTATTGAACGGAGTTGTAATGAAACTTAGCACAAAGGTGCCATTAGCTAGGTGGTGCAGTTATCACACTTTTGCAAGGTTTCTGGGAGCATGAACAGTGAGTGAGTAAAAAGGTGTCATTTAATGTTGTGGCATCAGGTGGAAGGGTGTTTGACACAGTCCTGGAGGCTTGCCTTGTGCAAGTATGTGAAAAGCGAATCCAAGTGTGCGAATCCAAGTGTGAGGGGGCGAGTTCAGGTGACTGGATTGGTCTTTGGCTGGTGTGTTTAGCCCATGTATCCCAAGTGGCAGCAAATGACCTCACAAAGTGTCATGCTGTCCGATGTCACAATCCTGGCAATTGGCCGGAGAAATGCTGGTGAAAAGCACGAGCGATCGCGAGTGTCGCTGCCATCGCGGCGCCCCAGTGTCCTGGCTGCCGAAGCTTCCGTGAACTGTCCAGCTTGTGGAAAAGACCCCTAAACATAAGCTTAAGCTTCTGGTGAGGAAGCTCTCTCCCCCTCTCAACAGAAGAAACACATTCATGAGTAACGAAGGGAGGGCAAATCCCGAAACGGGAGGAAGAATGGTAGCTCTCTGATTCCTCTCTCCAGCTGTCATCGATGCCGCAGGTTGCACTGCCGCTGTGGCAGTGAGGGAGATCCGGGACCTCGACGTCGCCAGGCTGCAGCAGTCCGAACAGTACAGCCAAAGACGCCAGAACCTGCAGTTCCAGATGGGACGCTTGGTGTCCCACCTGGAACTGCAGGTTCCAGTAGGAACACCAAGGTTCCAGGTGGGCCACCCTGGCAAACAGGCGTTGGCGAAAAGCTGTCCCCGCTGACATACACGCTAACTCACTAACAGGACCAAGCCATGTTGCCGATGTAAAACGATTCCACAATCAAGGTGAAGATCTGTCGCACGATCAGACTGATGCTGGCGACAGCGTTGTTCCAGGTCCCCCCTCACCGCCACAGCGACGGCCAACCTGTGGTGGCAGTGACAGCTAAAGAGGAATCGGAGGGCGATCATTTTGTTCCCCTCTAGATCCTCTCTCTCGCGTTCTGCAAGTCGTCTGTAGAGGGCATGGCCCTCCGCGATTCAACGGTGCTTTGGCCACCCTGTTCCAGCTTATGTTCACACACGGCAGTAGCCTAATAAACCAGTCTCTTCTGCTCCTGGCACTCGGGGTGTCATGGCTCATCCCTCCATATGGTGTCAGAAGTGAGATCGGCGCATTGTCTCCTGCACGTTGCTGATTCCGTTCGCATGCCTGGCACCCGTGCAGTTAGGCCTAGTATCCAACAAAACCGACGCTCGTCCGGGCGCTCAACCACCACCGCCTACTGCCACGTAGCCCGCCGCCGCACGCCGCACTCTCGCAATGTCTCCGCTCGCTGTTTCTGATCGCCTCGCCTGCATCGTTGATACCGTTAAGCCTGCCTGCTCCCACTTGCCGACAGTCAGCAATACGTCGTAGTCAGCACGTTGCCTTTCTCGCCGCCATGGCCAAAAAAACGAGCCTCCATCATGGGCGGGCCTCTCTCAGCGCCAACCTGACCGCTTTGACTTCAGAACTCCGGCTCTTGGCCTGCGTGGCTGAGCCCTTTCGAGGACTATGCCTCAGGTCTCGGTCAAGCTACAGGGGAAGCCCAAGTCCGCACGTCTCTTGCATGGGCCCGGACGCTTGTCCGCTTCTTTCGACGCTCGGCTTCGACGACAAGTGGGACGACTACATTGCCGTGGTTGCCAAGTTCACAAATCACTTCGTTCGACCTCTCAACGAGGTCTACGAATCAGCACAGTTCCACAGAAGAGTGCAGCAACTGGGTGAGATCCTCGACACTTACTATGCGGAACTATGCAAGCTAGTTAAGCAATCCAACTACCTGTCCGCAGAAATTCAAGAATGCCTCATGCAGAATCGCTTCATAGTTGGCCTGTGCAACGCCTTCGACTTGTCAACCAGTTGCATTGGAACCCAAAGTTTGTGAGGTCTCATCAGCCCCTCTGATTGACAACTGGACGCGGCGCCGCCTGAGGACTCGTGTTCGGTCGCCTCCGTGGCGAGGACGGCGCCTTTGAAGTTTGGTGCCCGAGTACCTCCTCCCTCCGGACCCATCTTGAAGACATTGGCGGTGTCGGCGGCGGGCATCCTAGGACCCCCTCCCGGACGGCGTCGGCGCCCCGAGCGAGAGACCGCCCACGATGGGAGACAGAGGCTCCCGCCTGTCTGGTGCGCGGTGACGGCGGGAACAACAGGAAAGCTCGGACGACGGGAAAGAGGAAGGGGACTCTTGCGCGGGGAACGGGTCACGACGGACGTTCGCGGTTGTGGCGACCGCGGCGTCGGCTCGGGCGACGGCCCGGTGACATGGTTTGGACTTAGACTCCGGATTCGACCCTCGACGGCGACGTCTCCAGGATGCGGTGTGGACTAGCATTGCAGGGACGATTGGCAAGCAGCAAACAGTGGTGGCGCAGGATTCCAGGCTTCCTCGATCACCTCTCCCGATCCCGAAACCCACCAGCAGAATGTGAGTGGAATAAACCCCTTCTGCCGAGAGCTATGCGTTTGCTGTGTCACGTTCATCTGGAGACAGGGGCCCGGGGAATCGGACAAGAACCCTACAAGTTGAACCTCAAAGAAGCGTGCATTTAGGCCAGGCAGGCCAAAGACGCTGAAAAACCAAAAACTAAGCACACAAGGCATAAAACGGAGCCAAGCTCAACAAGTCTCGACGCTGCCCAATCTCGCCGGCCTCAGCCACGAAGCGACCGACGCTCTGAAGGCTCCCGGACCAACCAAAAGGTAGTAACGCAAATTTTGTGCAGACTACAGTAAACTTTCGGTTAATTCGACCTCGACGGGACCTTGAAATTTGGTCGAATTATCCGAATGATCGAGTTAAAAAAGGAAAGAAAAACGGTTAAAATTAAACTTCCTTTCATTGTCCAAAGTACTCACGGATGGTCTGCTGCCATCTCCGCTTAAAACGTGTGTCCAAAAGCATGCTCCGCACGTCCCCCACAAAATTGCGTACTAAAAAAAAAAAAAAACAACGAAAAAGTTGGTTTTATGAGCAAACTTTGGCCCCGGGCAGCCAGACCGTCGGCGACAGAGAAAAATAACAAAGGAAAAGAAAACCTGTGCTTTCCGACGTGAAAGATGGACCGCACACGATGCTACAGAGAAGCACTTTGAGAGGGCGCACTGAGAAAGCTTTACAAGCCGACTTTGCCTCCAAACTGCCAAACCGCCGGCGGCAAAAAAAACAAAAAAACAACAACAACAACAACAAAAAGAA
>JAZHYW010057500.1:0-14781 GCA_037355805.1 Ixodes ricinus | reverse complement strand
GCATTGCTAAAAACCTACTATATGACCCCTTGAAGTTACAATAAAAAGTTGAATTGGCGGCGACCTTTACATATAAAAGTCCTATAATGCTGAAATTGCAGTATATTTAAAAAAGTGCTATCGCTTGAAATTATCCAGAAAGGGAATTGGAATCGTCGTTTTCGAATGAAAAACTTGGGCTTTTACAAACTTGTCTGGTATCACTGGGTGGCATGGAATCGGGCGCAAAACTTATCGTGTCGTCAATTTCCCAGCTACTATGAGTCGGAAAAACTAGGTCGGTGGATATGCTCGCACACGACGTACTCCTTTTATGAGTGGAGTTTGCGGGTGGGAAATCTTATTAGGTGTCGCGCGTCACCAGCATCACCTGACGTCCGATTTCTCGCATAAATTTAAGCGGGGGAGCTTTAATTGTTGTTATGGGTCACGTGACATCAACGTCACGTTACGTCAATTTATATTGGCGCTAGTATTTAGTTGGGGACGACGGAATTGGCGTTTGGGTCATGTGACTTCAGGTCACGCAAAATCAATTTTCCAGACTCACTTTGTGCGAAAACGTAATTGGCGAAATATCGTCGAGGTCATGAGACGTCATGTGATCATGACGCGACCTAAAACTAGTTGTTTTTGTTCCGCTGAATTACGCGGGAAATACATGAAGAGTTGAACGATGCAGACATTAGTATCGTGGGATTTGGGAAGTTGCTTAAAACACAAAACCTTCATGCTGTGTGAAATAGGAGTGGTGTAGCACTACAAAATCTCGCGAGACACAGCATCAACAATGCGAAAAGTGCAGCATTAAAGGAAGCTTTGCGAACACGCGCATGGCCTACTGAAGGGCTCGTTACTTGAGAGTGTTTCAGGGTTTTCCCCAAACCCCGGCACACAACACTTGTAACGTTGCATACCATTCTACTAGGACACACGGCTTTCTTTTGGAACAACCTGCTTATCTTCCGCAAATGAGTTCTGTAAATATAGGCCACCTTGCGCCTCCTCAAATTCACTTGTAGACACTCTCGTCGACGAGAAGAAAACTGAACACAAAGCGATCGTCTCGTCTCCGCATATGCAGCGACCTTCTGCGCCGTAAATTAACTTGCCTCGCTTTGGTTTGGTCTAGAGCCGCCTTCAGCCTGATAAAGTTTCCTCGTGATGTCGTATAATCTTCTTTTTTTATAATTCTTGATTAAATCTAGTCGTTTGCAACTCCACACCAGACTGCCATCTTCTACCGCTTTGGATGAACACGGCGGTGATGCCGACTGCACTAAATAAAACGAGAGAAAAACGTGCTTAAACACTTAGGCAATTAGGCAACCCGTTAGGTTCAGAAACCAACGTTACTAAAACGGCACAGTTGGGAAACTCTTCCTTTGAAACCCGGACCGCTCACGTACACCGACGCCAAACTGCATCTCGATAGCAGCGCCACCCTCTAGCGACAACTCAAAGCATTTGAAGCTAACTTATATTGCTCCTGCGGCAGGGCAATGCGAGATGGTGCCACCGGCACTCGACATGCAGACGTTCAGCTCCCGGACTGGCCGCTGCGGGAGGAATGGCGACTTTGCGATCGCTAACATTACATCGGTCGTCAGTACGGATCAGAGCCATTTTTTTAAAGCAAGCTCTATGGCAGCGTTTCTCGTCTGAGTTTTTCTGCAATGACGTTAGGTTGAAACACAGCGACAGCTGAAGTGTGGGACGTCAGGAGCCGCTAATGAGAGATTTCGAAGCAGATAAACTCGAATGAACGGTAAAGGTGCAGGCGCGCACCATACAGTCCAGTATAAGCGTTTCGTATTCAGCCGAGAAAAAGCTTCACCGAATAAGAAAATTTCTTAGCGTTTTGGATGGAAATGAAGTTGTGTTACGCGAGCATTTCAGCTGTCTGAGTAAGAGGGAAGCGTGTTTTCGTACGTCAGCTTAGGTAGAAACAGCTGCAGCCTCGTCCCACCGAGAGCTGACAAACAGCGAGTTTGTCCGACGACACCACAAAGTTCCAGTGCCGCTGATGCTGTTCCACTGCAACGACCAAGACTCCGCGACAATCGCCGACATCGGCGCCGACAAACGATCGACGACGGACAAGTTCTGGTCTGTCGCCAGACCTCGAAGACGCACCGGCTGTACCCAACTGAGGAACATAGTCTCGGATACAAACTTATCCCCTCCTCGCCCGTTTATGCCTTCTGTTGCCTTCCCTTCCCACCCTCTACCCTGCCTCCCGTTCCTCGCTCCGCCGCTCGACCTTCAGAGAAGCCCTTGGCGTGCTCACTCGTTCCCGTAGTTCCGTCCCTCGATTGCTCATGGTGGTCGCGGGCGCGGCCAGCTTGCTGGCGCCGGACGGTCGTGCTGCGAAAGGAATTTGCTTTGACTGGTTTTGCTCGCGAAAACCTGGCGCGCGGTGGTGCTCGAGACGTCGAAATCTGCGCGCCCCTGCATCGGGATGGATACACCCATGTGCGATGACTGACTAAAGCAAGACCGTCTCACCACGAAGCAGGACACGACGTTCCGCCAGCTCCGTGGCGGGCCATTCTGGCAAAAACGAGAGACTTGTCATCTGTTCTGTGATAATCGGGATGCCGTGCCGATCCCATAAAACGCCTGCGCTTCGATCATTCGGATGTGAAGTTAAAAACGTCCCTCAAAGCGGCGTGAAATTTCGTGGCGCTTCAACTGGAATGCTTCGAACGACCAAAAAGGGACGATCGTCGATCTGGTGAATTCTAGATCCGGAAAGAATTGGGTGTCGATTGTCACGACAGCCTTGGGAAAGTCGCCAACGGCAAGGTTGAAGACAAGCGGAAGTTGTTTAAGCCAGAAATAAAGTAATCGTCTCACATTCACCAATTGTCGGCCTCGCTCTATGCCCAAGGGAGCAAAACGCGAAAACCGGGCGTCGCACAGACTCAGTTTGTCTCGTGCATTTTCGAAGTGTTTTGCTGACAACTCCAGTCCCGCACTAGGAAACAAGTGTCCTTGTCCCCGTGTTCTGCGTCGTGCCGCCAGGATTGGGACGGCGGACTCCGACAAACAGGCTGTCTGTCCGGTGTCAGTCTGTCGCTCGTTGTCGTGTGTCGCTGTCGTTTGCTGTTGTCTGTCGCTCTAGTGGGACGCGGCTACTAGAGGCGCTGAACTAAAGTCGCCGAATAAACAGCGACAATGAACTGTGGGATAAGACGAAGTGCACTCTCAAATGAGGGTGCGTGGTGTGGCACGCAAACGAAAAGGTTTTGGTTTCGACAAAAGACAGTGAGGGTGCTATTGTTCTAAAGAAAAAAACTTACACCGGTGACCTGCGTAAGATGAGATAATCCACTTATTGTCTATTGATTAACGTGCTACATTACTGCCTGCCATAGCGAAATGACGAAAGTCGCCACACTATCCGCCTCGAAAAATTCTCAAAAACGGGGTTAAAAAAATAAAAAAGAACGTTCCAACAGATTTTTTATTGATGAATAAAGAATTAATCCATTTAGCACCATTTGTACGCGAAGCATGTGTATAGATCGTGAGCATTATTTGTAGATTTTACTAAAGCAGTTTGATTCCATTAATCATGAATTGCTTTTTCGTAAAACTTCTCCTTATCAGAAATTCCTACTAAAATAATCAAAATCGGCATCCAGGATAATTTTTTTGGCGCGAAAACAATAAAATCTCAGAGAGTATTACATGGTAGCATGCAAGGTTTTACTCTTTAAAATGTATATCAATGCTAATGCTATCACTAAGGTAGCAAAGCAGGTAAAGTTTGTTATTTTTCGCGGATGATGGCCTTTTTTTTTTTTGATCTAGTGAATGCGACGATTTGCTCATAGATAAAGGCATTATAAGAAACTTGTAATATTGGGATATGCTTTGTTTGACCTAAGTCCAGACGCAGCAAACGCTACAGGCTGATGGAACCAATCAGATAGGCGACAAAAGTATATCATCATTGCATTCGTTGTATTTCTGCGCGTGTTCACTCATCGCTGAACCAATCATAAACAAGAAAGCTTCACAATGACTTGCGCTTTTGACGCTGCTTGATTGGTCCCTCGTAGCGTCGGTTAGTCTGAACTCAAATTACCAGCTCGCCCGCACAAATTGCTCTAACCTCATGAAAACGATAGCTGTCTTTTTAGCCCCAAAATAAGAACATTGATTTTACATGATATGTAATTGTAGAATGCTCTCTTGTCAAATTAGTCATCTCCTTTAAGGTGACTGAACGATGTTAGTACAGTTCGTAATCTTTTTACAAGATGAGGTATGTCTGAAAACAGTGGATGTTTAATTGGCATCATTCGATTACACGCTCATAAGTAAAGATATTGATAAGGAGCATGCAAACATCATATCTCCCTCAAGCAAGTTTTATTTGAACGGAGAAAGTGGCTTTATGGCTAGTTTTCTATACGTAAACATCGTGGTGAACGAGCGTCATGAACAAGCATCACGAACGAGCGTCATGAAAGAGCGACATGGTAGGAGCGTTACGCAATCCAGTTTCCATGCTAAATTTAGCAGAAGAACGGACGTCGTGACTTGGCATTACGTGACCTAAGCCCCAATTCAGTTTTTCCGCTAAATCTAGCGGGAAGTTATGTGTCACGTAACCTGATGTGAACTACCCAATAAAATAATTCAGGCTCCCTGTATTACTTTTGAATTTCGACTCATTTATGAATTTACTTATTTATATTGCATTTATTTATAAATTCAGTTCCAATTCATAATAAACCTCCATTTAATAATTTAGAAAAGCGCATCAGCTCGCACGTGCGTCCCTTTCCCTTCTTTGCGATCAAGCTGATGTCACTTCAACCCTAATCGACTACACATTACAACCTGTGATCAGGCCAAGGCTAGTCTAGACATGCAAGAGGAAACGACCCGGACGAAGATAAGTTTCGTATGAAGCACAACTACAGAAATTCAAAGCGGGATAGCCTTCCCCCAGACTCCAACCCCTTCACAGGGGCTTCGAACAACAGGCGAAAGTGATGATCACACTCATAAGGGCTGACGCCACCATCTCCTCTGGTCGAGTAGCCTCCTGCTAGCAAAGGCCGAAAGTCTGGCATCTGCGCAGATGCACCTGAACAAGAAGGACGCTTCCTACCACCTTCTGCGGGATTGTAAATTTTATCAGGAAGTCAGGGAATCCCTCCGACCACTAGAAACCAATATCCTGGACGAATAGCCGAAGCCACCAGGACTTACGATTGAACAACACAAGGTCTTGAAAATTATTCTTACACTTTGTCTATGAGGCGAAGCTGGACATACACCTGTAAATAATACGACTGTAATCGTCAGTGTGTGTGTCTATCAAGAGCATCCAGACCTCTATGTTAGTGGCGCCGTCACCCTTTTCATCCGCCCCTGTCTCCTCACATATGCACATTTACAACTATTTTAGTTTCCCTAGTCAATATTAAAAATAAATTTTGTGTGGTTTGTGCTGGGAAGATTTCGTGCTTTCCTGGTCGTCGTCAGCATGATGATGCCTTTGCATTTTAGAAAATTGTAAAAATGAACCACATTATAAAAACAAAATCTAAAAATTCACTGTTACGTTATTTAACTTCGTAAATAAATTTTAATAGCCTGTAATGAGCACGTGATTTGGGCTGGCCATCTTAAGAACAGAATGATATATATGCCATCAGCAATGCGTTTAATACATTTCAGGCGAATTACGGAAGAGTCGAAAATGAAAGCGGCCAATTCGCACTCTAAAAGGCGATGGTAAAAACTGGCAGCCTTTTCTACGCGAATGTTTGCTCCAATGCCGGCTTCCCTATGTCTAAATAGCTGCTGAATCTCACTAGGAAACTAAACAAATCACATAAAAGAGCATCAGCTGCACTCACGGCGCATGAAGCCACGTATGCACTGACGTAGAAGTAGCCCATCGCGCGAAGGCTGCAAATCACGCTCTTAAATGAGTGTTGGCCCGGGCTCATCCCCGCATCGCTATTAATCAGACAGCCCTCAAAGAAACCGCCTGAGTTACTGCGTTTGGGGCCGGAAGATTTAGATAGACTCGGAGTCGTCCCGCCGACGCTAGCGTTTGCTCTGGCTTCCCTGAATTGGTTGGAACAGCAGCGTTGTCCGTAGCAACCATGAGGTCTGCCGTTCTGCTGCTCGCTTTGTCCGCCCTCGTTTTCGTCACCGGACAAAAATAAGATAAAGACCATCCGTGGAGTACAAATCTTACTTTATGCTGTATATAATTTTTTTTCAAACGTAGCTTAGTGGAGTTGATTTTATACCTGAAGGGTTCTCTGCACCTACTTCGTTAAAAACAATTTTTTTAGATTTCATACATGCGAAACACGGGTCCAAAATTACGGCACCTTGAATTGTGAGCTTGTTCTATGGGTCTTATATTCCTTGGTGTATCTGTGTACCAAAGGACAGACGTTGGTTTGAACTGTTCCGGTCGGCGTTCCCTCCTGGGCGTACAGTTTAGGTTCATGCCTTTGTGTATTCGGAACGTACTGACCTAGAATTGAGTCACCTTAAAATAAAATGTTTGTGTGTGTGTGTTTGTTTTTACGTTGTGATCGACCTTAAGGAAAGAACGTGAGTTTGAGACAGCCTTGTCTGTGACCTTTCTAGATTTTTTGGGGGGGATCGGTGGCCGAGTGGGCTAAAGCGCACACCCAGCTCGACGCGCGTGGAGCGAAAGCTCGCGCTGCAGAACTCAGGGATCCTGGGTTCGAGCCCCACCCCTGCCCGTTTCGATCTGGATGAGCATCGTACCGGCGTGCGGTCGTTATCACTACTGCGTGGTGCACGTTAAAGACCCCAGGCTGGCGGTTGTACCGCACTGGCTAAATTGCTCATCTACAGCGAGTGACTCGTCGCAAATTTAAAATGGCTGACCAACTACACGCTGCATAAATATCCCCACAACCCCCAATTTTTAGATTTTTTTCTAATATATTTTCAAGTTTTCTTCCCAGTCTTAGGGTTTAAACATAATTATTACGCACCAGATAGCCTGCACATCGACCATTTGTTTCAGGTTGGGTAAGTTTCTTTTCAGGCCGGATACGAGAACGTATCTTCCACCTCGTGAGAGGTCAATCTGTACAAAAAGATTTGAAATGGCACAAGTTGGTGGACATCTATGCTACCAATGAGGTAAAATACTGGTGACAGCTGAGGTGTGGCGTCGCGCAGCCGCTAAGGTGACATTTCCGAAGCAGTTGGACTGGATGAATGATAAAGGTACGAAGCGCACCATAGAGACCGCACAGGCGTTTCGTAGTAAACCGAGTAACACTCCGGACGAAAATTCTACAGCATTTAGGAACCAATGAGGGTGTATTAAGTAATGATCATTTCATGAACTTTTTAAACAATTTTATTGGACACAAACTAGGACTGCATTGTGGCAATTGAAGAACACTTCAAAAACGCGCTCCGAAGTTTGAAATCCAGGGAACGTGGGAATGAATCTGTCTACATGAACCGTTGCCTGTCATTGGTTCAGCCGCCTGAACGTCTTATGCAATGTTATTCGACACAAACTAACACCGTATTGTAATCACTGGAGAACACATAAAAATCGTTGCAGTCAAGCTTCAAGCGTGTAGCTCCACCCAATTTCACGCCCTCGGTTTCGACGGCTTCACACCCCACCTATACTTCGTCTCACCCTACGATGGACTAAAGGCAGAAGCTACGGACCGCCAGATCCAATCACGAGCCACTTATAAATTGCATGGTATTTCGAGACGCGGGCACGGATTCACGTATCTGTGCCCGCGTCTCGGATCACTGATGGGGATGGGCAGACATTGGTTAGAATCAAATAGCATTGAGTGATTCATCAGTTTTACATTGCAAAAGAAAACCATGATATACTTTCTATTTGCAGTGTCGAAGCAATAGAAATGATGCAGCGCTTTTTATTCGGAGCGTTATTCGTTCGCCCTAGTCAATGGTAAGTAAGCATGTCAAAGTTTAGCGTGGAAGGTGATTGGACCTGTTGGCCCGTGGCTTTGGCCTTTAGTCCATCGTAGGATGAGACAAAGTATAGTTTTATTCGTCTAACTGCCCGAGGACCTTTCTTGCATCATGAGCAAAAACGCGTTGTTTTTATTGTTGCAATTGAAAACGAGCGTGTTAGGTTAATTGATACAAAACTTGAACGTATAAAACAGCGAGGACAAGGACGGGAACAGGACATCTTAGCTGTCTCATGTTTATGTTTCTGCGTGGTCATGGTGTCACATGGCGTCATATTGTCACGACGTCACAATGTCACGCGTAAAGTTATGAGCATCACCTTAACTCACGCTGTCACCTGACGTCATTTAATGACTGCGTCACTCTGCAACGTGACCTGACATGACAATGGCACCTCATGGTGTCAGCTAACGCCAGGTAACAGGCATGACGTCAGAGTCGTGTCGAGCGACGTGATGTCAGCGACGGGACATTAATTGGAAATTTTTTATCAGAGTGGCGAAAATGGCATGTGTCGATGTGAGGCGCGGTTGACAGCGCGAAACCTGTGAAGTGTCCCACTAACTGCTATCGCAATTAAAAATATAAAGATAAAAATTATGGGATAATAACTATTCTTTTTAAGACTTTTTTCTTCATGGAGCGACACTTCTAAACAGCAACAAAAAGACGGTTTAAAAATACTTGCATTAAAATTCAAAACAAAAAATATTTCAGTCTAATATATGCCCATATAAAATTCTTTAAGGTTTACATAAATACCCAAAATGTAACATCTTACCAAGCACTACGCCTAGCATGTTTAAATAGAAAACAGTTTAGCTTTATGATTATAATGCAATTAAATGCAAAGTGTGCAAGCGAGCTGGACACGAATGACGAAAATAATCCCTGGAGAAGGGGAACACGAGGGACCAAGAACAAAAGCAAATCTCCAAACTCTTGCTTAAAAGTTCGAACCGGAGTAACCTGCTTAGACAGATATAGTCATCATTTTAATGAAAATCAACTTTGTGCGACTCTCAATTAAAACTTACCGAAGTATATAAATACACCATGCAAGGCCCAGTTGAAGCGGGACAATTTTCGCTGCTTTTCAGGGTTGCTGTTAATTACTGCTGCTGCGACACAAATTGGTGACATTGGTCAGGACATAAGCTAACCGATCGATTGCAAAAGCTCGAAAATGACTGAGTCGACAGTTACCAGTTCTAAACGCGATATTTTCAATGGCTTCTGGGAGTGGTGATGGGAGTGCTGGTAGTCACTGAAAATTGTAGTTGACTTTATTATTCAGGTTGTGATGGATCGCTCGCATTGGTTAATGGTTTGAGATGTTTCACTTCTTATTAAAGGGGCCCTGCAATCATATTTAAGCATCTACCTTTTTTGCGGTTTCCACGTCTCTTGTGGTTCGGGCAACGCCAGCGGGCACAGAAAGAGTAACTAAATATCCGTGCGTCATATTTTAACCGGATGATGCGGAAACCTTTTCCACATACGAGGGCGACCCGCGTTGCCGAAAGCGCGCGATATGTGACATCTTAGGTCCTGGGCTTACTACTGGTCAGAGCCGCTAAAAGCTTTTCTTTTTAGTCGAGATACAAAATATAAGTGTCGCGAACCATTTCAATTATGTATGAACGTAGTTTTTGTTCAGTATTTTAGATCAGAAAAGAAACAAATGCAGTTTATAAAGTACGGAAACAAGAAATGACCCGTCGCCATACCCGCCACCAAGCAGCGGAAAAAACGGCGCATACTAGAAAGGGCTAGTGGGATAAGGCGCCGACGAACGGCGGAGCGTAGAAAGGTCCCGGATGTACGCGGCGGCGCTGCGGTCGTATACCGGCTCGAGGATCCGACCAGTTCCGAGCGTTCCGAAGGCTTTCGGCGCGGGCTTGGCTGGCTATTTGGCCATTTGGAGGTATGGCAGCGCGAAGTGGCTCCTCGTTCTGAACTAATATTCACCCTGTGTTTGCTGTCGTTTGTGGCCAATGAAGTGTTATACTGAATTAGTCTTTAATCGCGCAGCAAATGCAATGCGAGCCGCCCTGGCCGCCCGCTTTATACAGCCTATCCAACACGTGCTTTAGTGGCGCCCTCTCGAGCAGTCGACAACGAGTGCGGCAGCCGTGAGCGCTTGATGAGCTCACTAGCCCTCCTCTAGTTCACGGCCACTCCAAGCCAGGACCTCACGACGTCATGGATGAGGTTATTTTTTGCTTGTTTTTGTAATTCTAATATGCCTATAACTTTTAAAATAAAGCGAAATTGAGAAAAGAAAAGTTTCATTAAGCTTACTACGTTCAGTGCGCTCAGGTTCGGTGTAAGTTAAAAACCCGCCAAAAGTTGTCGCATAGCCCCTTTAACGAGGCTATATAAAATGTACAAAACAGGTTTGACTGGGTAAGTTTTTCGCTGACTACTCGAAGAATATTACATTTTGAGGAGGATGAGGGACAACAAGACGTCGCGCACCGCTCTTTGTTGGCGGCTTCGGCGGCTCAACACTCCTGAAAAATACTATGAATAATGCCACTCTTGCTGATTTTTGTATAAAACAGACGCGCCTTTAGTACTAAGCTCGGCAACCTCGAAATTCTGGAAAAAAATCAATGTTTTCAAAACGTGTAACATTTGAAAGGACGTGAGAGGAATGCGAATGCATGTTATTATTTGTATAACCTTTCCGTCTTGTTTCTTGTGGCGGCAGAATTACTATTAAACGACGTAAGCTACCCACGTTTCAAACGCAAGTAAAACAAAGGCTTAGGTAAGTTTTTGTTTATTTTATTTTTTAGGGTGCTTTTTGGGGAAAATGCATCGTCTTCCAGCGAGGTTGGAAGAAATGTGTGCCCAATGTGATGTGTGAAGATGACGAGAAGAACTGCGAGAAAAAATGCATCCTCGAGCACACAGGCAAGTCACGAAAACAAATTATTATTACAATATAAACCTTCCAACTAAAAAACAAAATCGCTTTTGACGACACGCTGATTCTTGAAGAAATGAGTGAGCATTTCACACGCAGCGGGGAAATATAACAAAGCATGATGAGTGCAGCCTCTCAGGACTTTTCCGCGGGGTGAACATGTTCCGAAAGCCACCTTTTATCTGGTGCAAGCATATCAGGTCACTTAACGTGTGAACGAAGGACATGCGACCGATGCGCAGAAAACGACAGAGACATTTTGTTCTTGCGCATGCATGTGGTGCATAAGGGGTGACGACTCCGCGCGCTTACGGTCCGCTGACATGGTCAGACGACTGCGCGTTAAGAACGTTGTGGCAGGCCGATGAACGGAACAGCAGCCCGTGTGCGTCCACATGTCTCCAAAGCCGGTGGCAGGAGCTTCCGGGAGCGTCGGAAGCGCGCATTTGCTCGCCGTCCGAGTGACGTAACACCTAACAACCGAGGTACAGTGGAGGACAGCGGCACTAGGGCGTACTTCACCCGCCGGAGGGGCGCCGCGAGGAAAAGTGTAAGGCGTTAATATTGTCACGAATGAGGGTGAGCAGAAGACGGACAGTGAACTGAACATAAAGGTATAATCGGCGAACTTGTGCCGAATACAATAAGTAAAGAAAGAACGTAGAGGCAGCAGAAAAGCGGGCGATTCGGCGGCGTAACAAAGAGTGACAGCGAGACTGACCCGACGAGGTCGCGGGCCGCTTTTTATCTGGAGTGTGTCGACATCTGGAATGTTCGGCAAAGAAGCTTCGAGCATCGCGGACTCGAGGCGAGAATGAACAGGCACTTTCAGAACAAACAACACAGGCGAAATGATAAAAGTTATGTCCAGAGTGAGAATAAACCGGAATCCTGTAGAATTCCGGGAGCGAGCGTTGTTTGCTCTGCCCTGAGCGCGCAGTATCTTGTAATGAGACATTCGTAGACTGTCACCACAAAGCGGCGTGAAGTAACGTGAACGAGAATGAGGGGGGGGGGGTAGTGGGATGCAGTGAGGGACTGAACTTGACACGCACCCCAACAATACACCCTCAGTCCGCAATGCGGGTGCCGAAACTGGCGCGAGGGGACGGCGCAAGCGATCTTCGGTGGCTAGATGTTACGTCCCGGTGTCGCTTCCTATAAACAGCCAATTCAGTGCAGCCTCCATTGCTATGCGTCCTATCGCATAGCCTCACAAAAGTGCACACCGCCGCCATCTGTCGGAGCTTGCAGAACATGTTTCCAGAAAGCCATAAGACCGTGGTGCCATCACTTTGTCGACGTTGCGAACTTTGAATACCTGTGCATCCAAACCAGCCCAAGGTCAGCGTATGTACGAGGGCACTAATGTTAACGTATTAAAAGCAGCCTTATTGATGGCGCAACATATATAGCAATGTAAGTGTTTGAATTGACCACCAACTACAAAACAGGTGATCAACAAACGCTGCTACGTTTCGTACTTGAATTCATTCGCGTTTGATTGGGACAGGTGGTAGGGCCTAGAGCAGCTATGCGAGCGGAAACTGAGAGAGAGGAGGAGACGAGAGCGCAAGAGGGACTTTGGAACGCCGAGCTCTGGTTGGAATGATTAGCGGGTAGTGGAATAGCCAGCTACATTTTCTCCTCTGCACTCGTCGAAGGCGTTCGAACACGAACGGCACACGCCGGACGCCGACGTTCTGCATGCTACCTCATTCAACGAGTGCCGTGTAGACAGGGGCAGCTTTTGTACCAACTGCCTCGTTCGAACGCATTACAAAGCGGAATACAGGCATCCGGGGTTTGGCGTTAATGTTCGTGCGCGTTCGACGAATGCAGTGGAGAAGACGGCAGCCAGCTTGGCATCTACCTACGAATAATTCCAACAGGGGCCCTACTGCTACACGGCGAGACCAAGTGGAACCAAGGGCCGCGGTAACGCTGTCTGCTGCGATTGGTAAGCACCGCGCCGCTGACCAATCGCAGCAGATTGCTTTGTCCCGGTCTCTTGGTCCCGCTCGGTCCTGACGTGAGCATAGGGGCCCAAAGTTCGGCTTTCTCACGCCCCAGTGCGCTCTCTTCACACCTCTCCCTCAGCTTCTGCCCGCATAGCAGCAACTGTACAAAGGTTGTTTCCAAACTACAGAAAAGGAAATGCGACGTCGCCTTTCTAGACAGTTAGTACATCTGTGATCCGCTGATTGAAGAATACCATTTTAGTACGATGTTAATATTTATTTTCCTAGCCAGATGCCCACTAACTTAGGTACGTTCGAGTAAATTAGTTTTTAAGCTAGCCACCTGACCTCAAACGCATTTGCTCTTACTGTATTTTGAATAGTCATTGACAAACTCGCATCCCAAAATTTTAAGAAATTTGGCTCTTTTAGATTACGCCATGTTGCGATGTAATTTAACTCTTTTGAACACTCCATCGTGCAACATTTTCGGCAGCCATTTCTTGGTGACGAATCGTGTGATCAGATACGAGCACCTCGCTGAACGCGGACGCAGCCTTCGTGTCCAACAGACGATATGCGAAATGTAGACGCTGATTCAGTAGCGCGCCGAGAACTACCTTAGCCATTCCCAGCTGCGAGAAAACGAAACCAGTGACCGAACCGACAGAGAACTCGTGTAAAGAAGCGATCGCACGCCAGGTGAAGTCGTTCAACGCTGCGGCGTTCTGCTGTGGAAGCAGCGATTTACCTCCGACTTTTCGTGACGTAAACGACGTGAACCGGGTTCACGTTTTACGCGCAACGTCTGACAAAAACAATACCCGACAACGTGGAAAATCATGCGCACGTTATCGCACGGGGCGAAACCATTTACAACCATGGAACTGGCCCCTACTTTTACACGAAATTCTACCGCATTTATTTTCGAATAAGTGGGTGTGTTTTCCTGGTACATGTTGCTATCTCAGGCCTCGGTTGTTTTTTTTTTGTTTTTTTTTTGGTAGAGAAGTAGCTTAATTAGTGCGCACGAGCCCAGGGCCGTGAAGCAAGTCAAAAAGACGAGTTTAAATAATCCACGCCGCCAGCCATCATGAGGATGCATGTGGTTAACAGTGAACTGCAAACGCTGAGAACACCACGGAGTCCCTTGTTTGAATGCCGTGTATGAAAAAAGATTAGTTTGAGAGACACAAACAATCGCATTGCTTAGCAGCGATTTCTACAGACGGATCTGGCGTCGGTAAGCGAGGTTTGTAAAACACCTGTAAAACTAAACGGGAGCGTTTTTGATGAAATATCCTGAAGATGTAAAGCGCGGTTATGCAAGATAGAAAACACAGCAGACGGGCACGATGTTTCTTTGCTATAAATCTCACAGATACGGGATTTCGCTGCCTTTTTCGTCTCTACGTTTGATTACATCACTTAATTGGTTTCGTTCCCGTGGCTAAAACTTGGACGTCGGTGGCGGTAAACAGCTAAGCTGCAGACGTCGGGGAACATGCCGGCGACGCCAACTTCATTTCACGACTGTTTTATTTTTTTTTTGTCACAGTCGAGGTTAAATTTTTTTTTGGGGCAATGGAACTTGGCACAGTTTGGGAAAAATCAATGCTGTCATTGTGCCAGTGTTCAACAAATCTTCATTAACCTGCGGCGACATGCATCAACTATGTGCTGACGATGTTATCTGAAACAATTTAGCTTCCTGCAACGTCTGAAAAAGAACGCTCCAGGGAACAATTTTCTTTATAGAGCGCTGAAAGCTTTTCCACCACCGAAACTTTTAGCTGGTAACGACTACAAAAAGAAAGTTAACATTGAGTTTGCATGTATTGGAGGGAACCGGCCTACCCCTAACCTGTTATACATCATCTTCGCCCACGT
>JAZHYW010057499.1:0-45641 GCA_037355805.1 Ixodes ricinus | reverse complement strand
ACGGGCCTGCAGAGTGGTGGCCATCGGATCGTCGAACGACGTTTCATCAACAGATTCTTTCGTAAACTGAGACAGTTCATCGACAGTGTGTTTCATCGAAAGGTTCCCGCGATCGTCTTATCAACACACCTTGCGACGTTTCGTCGAAAGCGTCTGTCCGCGCACATCGGCATCCGTATGGGCTTAGGTTTGCCGAACCCTTTGCAGTTTCGATGAGGACTTGTGCAAACTCGGGCCTGAGATTATTAAATTTCCTCGAGTGGTGTGAGGGATTTTCGCTAGTAGTGTGGAGTGCTTGAAAGCCCAGGAGTAGGACAGCGAATTTTTTTTCAATTGGAACCGCCTGAGTGAGTTCGCTTTCATTCCTGCATCTTTCCAGCGAACCAGGTGAAGCCAGCAATTAAATGAAATCCATTTAGCAAAAACAATTACGTTGTGGACGAAACGTTGCTGCTGCATGTGTTCACGAAACAACTTTCCACGAAACATCCCAGTGTCGAACGAAACATATGTCCATGAAATATTTAAATGAAACGTGTGTCCATGAAACGTTGTGCGCTGAAACGTGTTTCAACGAAACTATGTGGATCACAGCCGAGCACCTGCGTTTGTGCAATGAACGAGAATTTCGAGGCAGCATGCTCGCGCGTGAAATTTCCGCTTCGCTTCCACTTATGGTGAAACGGAGCTTGCCTTCTGCATATGCGCAATACCAACCACTTTTGACGTGATCACACGCTTGTTTAACAATATTGATTCGGTTTATAGTTTATACTGCGATTCAGCTGAGATAAAGACAAACCTACGCTACTGGCCACGTGTGCCACAATCAACACAGAATGTTGACATGTGATCGCTCACGTGGGTAAACGATCTTGTCTGGCAAGAACAATTGTGACGCGTCTAAAACAACTTGGAAAACGTTCGCTGTCAGCACGCGCTTTTCTGAAGCCCTTGACCGAGTATATTGCCAACCATCAGCCCGTGGATTTTTTTCAGCAACCAGATTTCGAATGATTCCACTTACTCTGTTGCGAGCAAACAGGAACACAACTTACACCCCGTCTGAATGTAATAAACTACTATGAAAATGCGAACATTACAGCCTGAGCAATACATGTACAAGCTCTGGCTTTCGATGCGCTCAAGAGTGTAAAATGTAGCGTTTTTGCCGTCTTCATCAGCGCGCGCGACATGCGTATGTACCCAATATTTGACATAACGTCACACTCCACCCATTGGATATTTGTTTAAACATTTTGAACACAAGTAGTTGGTCCACACAAATCACCAAACTAATATTGCTACTTTGCTTAAGCTCTGTGAAAGCTATCCATAAATTATGAATAATTGATATGATGCAGTCATTTCAGCTGTCCCTGCGCCCAGTGCTAAAAGTAGTTTTGGTCATTTATTGATGTCAGTAATTTAGAGCATTGGTATTACTCTTGTCGTGTTCTAACCATGGGACGTTTGTGACAGTCATACTCTGTGTTTTCCAAACTGAATACATACAACAGCAGAATATCTTTTTTGTGTGTTTTCAAGTTTCACAATTAAAACAAATATCGCAGTGACTTAAAATGATACACCTGACCAAAACCAAGGAGTCTTTTTTTTACTTCTAGAGGTATTTAATTTCTCGAGCTAAAATTCCGGAAACCCACGTAGATTACGTCATCACGTTCTTGTGGAGGCCTATAAAGAGCGAAAAACGTGCACGACAAAACGGCCGAAACGTCATACGAACCTGAGAACGTTGAAATATCTGTAATTGGCCTTCGAGATCTCCGGGGTGATAAATGCACACCAGCAATGTAAAATTTTCTACGCGTCGGTTTTTTTTCGTGTGATGCACGTGCCTGGCCATTCGCTCAGGCTCATTTTCGCGTTTTGTTTTCACCGCATTTGCTGGAGACGCGAGCTTATAGGGCGTATTCACTGGCCGCCATATTTGAGGTCACTGTTTAGAGCGCATGCTCTGGGCTGAGCTCACAGCATTAATAGGCTGCCAAGACCGGCAATCTTGATGGTGCAGAGTAGACGTTGCAAAATAACTGTGGAAGCTAGCCATCGGCACGTGCTCAGCATAAGCGCATCACGGATACGGCCGCCAGTGCATACACCCTATAGCGTAGGCAACTGCTGCCTTTGCAAGAGAGCTAGTGCAGCCGGGCCTCGTTCCACAGAAAGCTCGCACATCGAGAAACAAGTGGACGGTCAGGGATATGTCGATATTAGGAGAAATAAAAATATTACACTGTATCAAAGCGCCGCCACACACAACTTATTGCGTTCATGCACAGGTCTGGAAGGCGATCACATTGCCATCTGTTAGCTCACAATCACACAAACCAAGGGTGGGTTTTCACCGTAATGATGCCTTGACTACAACTTTCTGATTAGGTGTAGTGAAATCACGCTACAGAATATTTTATATTTTCACATTATTAGTGCTACAAGTGCGGAGATACGTGCATTTATTAAAGCAGGAGCTTTATAAGGTCAACAAGCCTCAGAAGCCTCGCAAGCACGAAATGTGTAGGTCGGTCAGTGCGTAACCGTTAAACAGTCGTGGAACAAAAGGTAACCGGTACCAGGGATCGAACCCCGGTCACCGACATGGAAGCCGAGTGCGCTGCTGACTGAGCTAAGGACCCAGCATGCAGAAACGGGAGGAGCGAAGTCAGGTGGTATGAGAAACCGCAGAGAGCGCAGACGGGAGGAAAGGGCAAGAAACAGAAAAGCAGAAACATTTGATGCATTCGGAACGAGGCGGAGCTGAGAGGGCAGGAAAGCGCGATTTCCTTATCTTGGTGACCCAGAAAATTCACCTCAAATACTTTGCATCCGGGCGGTGCTGAAGGGAAGTGCGCGCAGCGTCATTAAGAGACAATGTTGCTAAATAAATCAAATAAGGAACTACCCACAGACACTACTTGTACGAGCAGTACACCCCCCCCCCTCCCCTTCTCTGACTCTCCCCCCGTCGTTTCATGCCCCATCGTTTTGGGGTGACGGCTGTTATGGTAACTGCGCGTATTATAGGGATACGTAAATTTGGAAGCACATCATCAACGTGGTGTTTCACCGTACCTTATACAACACAGTTTTGCAACGAAAATCTAGATTGCTCTTGAAACGACGGAAGGGGGATTGAAGAGAGTGAGGGCTGATAGCTTCCTCTGCGAAAGTTCCACAACTGAGATAATCAAGTAACGTTGCAAAGACACTGCCCTAGGGCACTGAACTAGGCAATGCCCAGGTCACCTAACCTAGGGCAATGCCCTAGGTCACCCTAACCTAGGGCAATGAAGGGGGAGGAGGTCACGTTGCCCTAGGCTTTGCTTGAACTAAGAGCACCACCCACCCTATAAATGCCGCATTTAAACGCGTTTGGCCGGAAAACCAAACATGCAGCCAATGTTTCACTCTTCTGCTTGGTTCGTAAACTCACCAACATTATATCTTAAATTGAACGGATAAACTTTAATGTTGTTACTTTCTTATAACCCGTAATCTGAAAAAAGATAACTTTTTCGCTGCATGGTTAATTTGCATTGAATTAAAAAAATTAACTTCGAAAACAACAACGTAAGATTTAATTTGCACCGTATTTTTTACCATTTTGTCGGAACAAGTTTGACCGGCATAATTGTGACCCGGAGTGTTTTGTCAGGAATACTTTTGTCCGGAATCAATTCGAAACACTGCACCCCAATCTCCAAAAACACTTGCTAGGTTCACTTGCAACGGACGAATTGATAGGTACCTTACGCGAGGTAAGAATTAGTTTTATACAAATTTAATGCATTTCGCAAACGCCTTGGCTGCTCAAAGTGTAATTATTAAACATTTATCATAGTCTGATTACCATATTTGGAGTTGATAAAATAATATAACGTAGTTGTACAACCCGTATTGCTTTCGCAAGAAGACAAAGCAATGAACAGCGGATTCTTTTTGAAAAAGTGAGCGAGTGTGTTTAATTGCATTGCTCAACAGAGTGACCTAACTGAACCCGTGTTTTTGCCAAGGTAGCAGAGACTTGCGAAAAATTCGTATTTGTTTTTGTGACGAATTTCATCTACACGAGCGGAAAGTGGGCCGGGAGGGGAGAGGGGGCGAGAACCATGAGAACGAGGCGCGCAAAAAGGTGTTACAACGACGACTTTAAGTGTGTTGGGAGTTTAGTGCAGTTCAGTAAGCATTTCATGCAGTTGCTACAGTACAGAAAAAGCTTTTCATACTAATCTGGGTTGCTTCACTGTTTTGTGATATCAAGCAAACTGTCCGTAAACAACCAAAAACGGGTTACGTGCATACGGTTTCTGATGTTGTACAGTCTTTTTCGTTTATTAGGTCTTATGTAAGATTCAAGAATTGAGAGCGCTGTTTCCTGAGAGATACTAGGAACAGATAAGTGTTTTGGTGGGAGTCAGGAAGTAAAGGAAATAATACACACTAAAGACGAGGTACGACAAAGGTGTAAGGATTTTTTCTTATCGCAATAAAAACACACGCAACGAAACATGTCTTTATATCTCGAACTTGCAAGCAGCGTTCGGGGTCTTAAACTTATAGTGTTTGAGCCAAATTAATTTCACCTTTATATGCGTATCTCATCGGACGTATCAAGTCCAATCAATGCGTTTAGAAGAGGAGAGGTTTTTCCGTGACGAACGTTGTAGGCAGTGAAACAGAGGTTATGTCACTGCTGCTTTAAAGTGCTGTGACGCGGAATTCTGAGAGGAGTAGCCTTGAAAACAACAATTTCCGTAATACATGGGTAAAACATGAAAACAATGTTATCATAAAAAGTTGTCTGCTATAAATATTACCCAAATTAGCGATTAATTTACGCTCCGTAGCTAATACAGCTCCAAATCCTTCATCGCACGAATACAATTTTATTTTATATTGTCAATAATCAGCCGGCGATATTATATAGATACGACTGATTGCCGAACTTTATCATCAGCAAGAATATATACACGGCTATTTTCAACAGAAACCATGAGAAGAGGTGGGAACGCAATGGACGCAATTGTGTCCATGGCTGCAGCTCTACACGTGATCCAGCCTGTGGCATGTGGAGTTGGAGGAGATTGCTTCGGTGTTGTGTACGACGCCCGCACAGGCATTGTCCACTGCGTTGATGGCAGGTAAGGCACCATAATAATACCCACCTTCGCAGGGACGCCTCCTTTCTGATTGAAATTTTGTATTGGGTTTACGGTTTCTCTAGCAATTCGCAGCTTACGAAACGCAGAGCACGGTGAGCCTCGTGCATTTCATTTTCAGGAAGCAGCCAATGAGATAGTGGCATTAGCCAATTAGAAGGCCGAAGAACGATTGAAGAAGCTGGATGCTCCAACATGATAAGTCGCGCCTTGCACTTCTTAACCTGTCAGTGACAGCAACTGCTCCCCAAAAAAGTAAAGTGTTATGATGATAATGCAATTAATGCAAACGCGCAAGCGAGCTGGGCAAGAACACTGATAATAATCCCTGGAGAAGGGGAACAAGGAGGATAAAGGACAAACCGAAATCTCCAGGCACTGCTAGGTGACTGGTTCCCGACAAAAGAAGTCCGCCTGGCCCTGGTATCGAACCAGATACCTCTCCATTTCCAGTACAGTCCTCTACCAACTGAGCTAACCAGGAGTTAGACATCAGTAAACCAAACGAGTTTTATCTGCTGCCACTAATCTCACACAAACAGGAGTGAACAGCCTGCATTTTAAGGTTATGATGATAATGCAATTAGTGCAAAGCTTCAAACGAGCTGGAGAAGAAGAATGATAATAATCCCTTTAGAAGGTGAACAAGGTTGGCAAAGGACAAACACAAATCTCTTAACACAGCTAGGAGACTGGAGCGCGACTGAAAAAATCCGCGTGGTCCTGGTATCGAACAAGGGTGCTCTCCATTTCGAGTGGAGTGCTCTACCAAGTGAGGTAACAAGGTGTTTGCGTTTGGGGTGACCCATTTAACGATGTGGTTGCAACAAACTATTTTTTTAATTAAAACTTTGAAGGTTACGCTAAATGGGGGATTACATAAAGGTTGAGGTTATAGAGTGGTGCTGCATCTCGCTTGGCGTCGTCAGATGGAATGTCCGCCTCGCTTCCCCTTTACTACAGGCGAGGGCGATCGGCTCCGAAGCTCATAACGCTGGCTTGCGCGTGCGGCTCCGGATTCATGTCAGGAAGGCCCCGTCCCGTCATGGAGACTCTGGTGTTCGCCGGGTACCGTATACAAACCTCTTTCTGAAGAAGCCGGGGACGGGGCCACCTACGAGCTTTTGACTGGTTTTCTGACTTCAATCGCCTGATCGCCAACACAGGAGCTAGACGTCAGCAGAGCAAACGGGTTTTAACAGCTGCCATACTATGAAACCAAGAAGGGTGGACGGTCTGCATTTTAAGATGGTGATAATAACGCAGTTAATGTAAAAGTGCGAGCGAGCTGGTCAAGAGGAACGAGAACCCACCAGTCACATAGCTGTGTTTGGAGATTTGCGTTTGTCCTGTGTCCCCCTTGTATCTCTTTACCAGGAATTATTATCGTTATCCTTGTCCAGCTCGCTAGCCCCTTTTCATTAAGTATTATCATCATAACATTGAAATTCAGCCTCTTCCCCGTTGCAGGTGTTACACTAGTGACAACTGTTAACACCCGCATGTTCTACGGACGTCTAACTCCTGGTTGGCTCAGTTGGTAGGGCGCTCCACTCGAAATGAAAAGGTCCCTGGTTCGATACCAGGACTAGGAGGAGTTTCTTGATCGATAACCAGTAACCTAGCTGCCTTTGGAAATTTTTGATTGTCCTTTGTCCCACTTAAACTGTTACTTTCTTTAATGCGTCATGTAGAATGGACAGCCGTATAGCTCGTGACGACACGACCATATTTTGCCGCGCTGTGACCTCACGAGTTGTAATTTTGTCTACCTATTATCAGTGGCAAACGAAGTTCGATGGTGTGCGTAAAACGCACGATGGAAGCCTGGACTCATCGCATTCTAAAAATAACACAATGAAAGTTGAGAGTCTGACAATATTCTTATTTCCGTGAATGAAAGCAAAATTATTTAAAATAAAGATATCATATTGAGCGTTTGGCCAACCTTTGAATGCCTGCCAAAACTGCGTTTTCGGCGGCCCATGTGACCAATAACCTCTACCGTTTCTCTTTAATGCGTTAGTATTAGTGTTCTAGTACAGGCGCTGACCTTGGACTGGTTTGGAGCACACGTATAGCAAGTTTGCAACATCACCACGGGATGGCGCCACAGCCACTGGCTGTCGAAACTGGTTAGGAATCACCCTCGGCAAGCTCCGACAGATGGCGGCGGAGGGGATATTTGGAGAGGCTTGGCGATAGGACGCATAGCAACGGAGGCCGCACTGGATTGGCTGATGATAGGGAGCGACGCCGTGAAGTAACACCTAAACACCTAGCAACCGAAGATCGGAAGTGCCAACTCCCTGTGCCAATTTTGGCGCCATGCAGTGGGGAACGGCGGGTGGATCACTACGGCGACAATAACACAAAATAATATATTCTATTATTCAGTAGTTTCGGTTTTGGCACATCCTTCCTATTTAGCATTCTGGCAACTGTCTTGAGGATCGAAACTACAGTGCCATCTAGCAAGCGTATACGCAAATAGTTGACGAGGAAAAAAAAGTTTGGCGGGCAAGTACGGTGCGATCGAGGGGGACGTTTCCCCACCTTTCTGCGAAAAAAAGTGTTTTTCTCTTGCCACTGATATTTTGCGATAGGTGACCGTTTTACTTGATGCTATCGTATGCGAATAAAAGATTAAACTTGCATAGTTATGCGTAGAGGTTACGCAGGGGAGCCATTTGCGGACTTTTGCCTGGTGTTACTCACAGGGAACAAGTCTAAAACTTGCAAGTTCACCTGACGATATTTTGTTCTTATATTCATACTTTTTCCCACTTGATCTTATTAAGCCTCAATATCTCAAAAAGGCATGTCTTAAGTACTTCTTCTATATCCCGTCGATTTTCATATATCTCATCCCCCCCCCTTGCCCCCCAGTTCAAGACGCTTCGCGGCGGCAGTCTGGAAATGCCTCAATACCATATATTAACCTACATTCGGCCACCCGTTCACCCTGCCTCACGACGCCACGGGTTACTTAAGTTGTCAGTATTTTCTTTTTACAGAAGCGACACAAGACAATTGCTGAAAGTAAGACAAAGTACAAGCACTTGTACTGTGTCTCTTACTTTCTGTCCTTTCCTTGTTGCGCTTTGTCAAAAGAAACGACGTACCAACTAGCCCACCTCTCACTATTAATGTCACTGACCATAGACCTTTGTAAAGGTCGCCTTCTGCGCGCCGCCATCTTTGTCTGCTGGGCTGCGGAACCCCTTCTGAGCATGCGCTGTTGTTCTGCTGTGCGGTATATCACACGCTGCGCATGCGTCCACAGCTCAGTGACTTAGCATTTTTCGCCCGGATGATAAGCGATGCAGAGGCCTATATTGAGGTACAAAATCTTGCGCGCCGACATAGAACCCTTTCTTATAAAACAAATTATTGCATCTTGCCTGTCACAACTAGGGTGACCACCCGTCCCGCGACTCGCGGGACTGTCCCGCATTGAGGGCTCGTGTCCCGCGTCCCGCAAGAAATTTTCAAATCTTCAAAATGTCCCGCGTTTCATACTGTCGTAAAATTCACTCTGCAACTCATGGTGCTGCCGCACAACGGGGCACGAGGAAGCGCGGAGGTCGCTGGTAATCGTTTGAATCACATGGGGACGCCATTTTCTATCCAAGCATTGCGGAAAGTGACCGCCGTTCTTGCAGAAGACCCGATTCGCAGGCGCCGTTGTTCCTCTTCCTTTGGTGGCAAAATATTGCAAGAAAGATTTCTCGCCAAAGTTTAAAATATAAGATATTCTAATTATTTTGATATCGCTGTGTCAATGTGAAAGGGTTGCCGGGGATCTCTTTTTTTTCGTGAAGACAGTTGCACAAGGGTAAAAGCCTGCAACTCACAAGGGTCGAAAAAGAACATAATGTTAAAACTTTGTGTACACTTAAAAAAAGGCCCGTGCGTCTATTTTCACGCACAACACTCGTAGGGCCAAATACCGCAACTTACAGAGCCAGCTCAGCGAATGACGATGCCGAAACATATTTTTAGACCAGAAAAAACAACAAGAAAATGCAATCTGAGTTGTTGATTAAGTAATACAAGCGTGACGTTTTGCATTGCTTAATGTCACAACTCAGTACTGCGTTTTCGGTCTAAACATATGTTTCGGCATCGCCATTCACTGAGCTACCTCCGTAACTCGGGGTGATTGGCTCTCGGAATGTTGTCCGGGACGGGCTTTTACAGCACGGGCTTTCTTTAGAGTGATGTTGATAAAAGTAAGCGTTGGCAGGAAACAATAACCAGAAAAATATGTAGCGGTTTCTTATTTACATTTGATGCATTAAGTTCTGCTTCAGTTGATTTTTATGTTTTCAATTTCGACACATTTAGTAACACATTTGGCATAAAAAGAATATATCACTGGAAGTGCAAATCATTTGAGCTGAATTGCTGCAATACAATCAGAAGGTGTATAAAGAGCACAGGATAATAAATATGTTAACGGAGCCTCGGTTCGTGGTGTGCGTGTTAACAAATTTACTCTACCCCCCCTCCCCCCCCTCCCGCCCGCACTGCCCCGGGTGTCCCGCATTTCGCTAGCAGGAAGGTGGTCACCCTAGTCACAAGGTAGGGTGTCGAGCAATCTACTCCGTTACACTTCGTTTAGGCCTAAATGCAGACGCAGCCGAGGCTACATGCCAACAGAACAATGAAGCAGCGTCAAAAGTGCAAGTCGCTATGCTTTTTTCTTGGAATGGTTGGTTCAGCGATGGTAGAACACGTGAGTCAACGTAACAGACGCGATGACGGTGCTCTTTTGATGCTGTCTGATCGGTAGCGTCAGTTCGTAGCGTCAGCTGCGTATTTACCTGAGGTGAGTATAGTTTCTGCCCAGAAATAACCTCCTTATGCCTTCTTTCACCGTGAAGCGGCAGAAGCCCGGAAGCGCTGACTCTGCAACATTTCCAGTCTGGACATACTGGCGACTCAGTGAAGGCCGACTGCAGGGGTATTCTCGCCACTGTTCCTGGAGTCGTAAAAGCCTGGTTCGAAACGCTCAACTTTTTCGGAAGCGGAAAGGTAAGCCGAGATTTGAACGTTAATAGAAGAAGGATGCTGATATTTTACTTCAAGAAACAAAAGTTGCATATAGTTGGTGCGGAAATTTCCAAGTATATGTCAACTCATGAAACACGAAAATGCAATGCATTAAGCCGAGTCATGTGATAAAATCATGAACGAGGTGGCATATCGAATCATACAGAAATCTTCTTTCAGTTTAGTTTGCAACGAATCTTAGTGGTTCTAGTACTCCTAATGCAAAATTTAGCGAAAACGAAAAAAAAAAGAAGAAGAAAAAAACAGACCAGAGTTTAGCACCAGAGCACAGTAAAACATATTTGAATGTAAGTAAAAATTTTCAAATTTTATGTCTTGGTTATACTGGAATCAAGATTCGAATTGTGATCCCTGAGTCTCGCTTTCATATAGACGGTGATTACAGAAATCCTGTAGGCTCGCTGTCTTTGATATTGGTTGATAATAAAAGAGTTTATAATTTAATCGAAATTAAACGAAGTGGCATTACATATAAATACGTGTATTACTCTAGTTATTCGGTATTATCTTGCGTACAAACAGATTATAATTGTGGTGTAAGCCTTTTAGGAAAATGAGACCCTACAAGAACGCCGATCCGTCACAATGCATGTATACCGGACCGGATCCTGGACGAACCAGTCTATGTTCCCCTCTAATGTAAATATAATATGTTGAGGCGCACTTGCCAGCCTTTTACTGACACAGTATGCGACTTTCATAGCCAGGTAAATGCTGCCAAAAATATTGGGGGACGGTCATATGGCGTGATGAGTTTAGACAGCGGCAGCTTTTTAGTTTATTTTCGTTTAGGCTCACCCCGTCGCTAAATGTTTTCTGCAAAATTGAGCGGGGAAACTGAACTAGTGCACAGGTCATGGGATATGAGTTTTCCCGTTAAATTTAGCGGGGTAACTGTATTGGTGCATAGGAAACGTGACGTAAAAATGATTCCCAACAAATTTAGCGGGGAAACTAAATTGGTGCATAGGTCCCGTGACGTCCATTTTTCCACTAAATTTAACGGGGAAACTAAATTGGTGCTTAGGACAGGTGGCCTAAATTTTTCCGCTAAATTTAGCGGGGAACCAGTATTTGTTTGTGGAGCCCGCGACCTCAAGCCACGTGATAAATTTTCTCGCCAAATTGAGCTGGAAAACTTAATTGCTGCATAGGTCACGTGACGTAAATTTTTACGCCAGCGGGGCACCTGAATTTGTCGTGGCGTCAGGATACGCGACATCCATTTTCTCGCCAAATTAAGTGAGGAAATTTATTTAGTGCATAGGGCACGTGACGAAAATATTCCCGCCAAATTGGGCGGGAAAACCGAATTGCTGCATAGGTCACTTGACGTAAATTTTCCCGCTAGCGGGGAACCTGAATTCGTCTCTAGGTACCGTGACGTCAGGTCACGGGACATCAATTTTCCCGCCAAATTTATTCGGAAAACTGAATTGATGTCTAGGTCAGCTGATATCAATTTTCTCGCCAAATTTATTCGGAAAACTGAATTGGTGTCTAGGTCAGCTGACATCAATTTTCCCGCCAAATTTATCCGGAAAACTGAATTGGTGTCTAGGTCAGCTGACATCAATTTTCCCGCCAAATTTATTCGGAAAACTGAATTGGTGTCTAGGTCAGCTGACATCGATTTTCCCGCGAAATTTACCGGGAAATCTGAATTCGTTTACGCTCACGCCGTCGCGAAACCGGGGAGACGGTCCCGTAACAGCTGCCGCTGTAATATATCATGTTGTATTTATTTACTATTAAAATA
This sequence comes from Ixodes ricinus, assembly GCA_037355805.1. Taxonomy (NCBI): domain Eukaryota; kingdom Metazoa; phylum Arthropoda; class Arachnida; order Ixodida; family Ixodidae; genus Ixodes; species Ixodes ricinus. The sequence continues at coordinate 33,620 of JAZHYW010057499.1, read as the reverse complement.
ATGCGACTGTCAGGCATGCTTTGACGTCAATATTTTTTAATTGTGTTTCAATGGGAGATCGGTCTTTTTTCTCCATGTTTTTTTTTATTACAGGTTAGGTACTTGTCTAAGCCAGATCTGGTGTCACCATATGTTAAATCTGAAGGTCACTTCGTTTTTACAATAATTTAAGTCGCACAGGTGTTGGCTGCAAACTGCCCAAATTGTTCTAGCGGAAGCTAATCTTAAAGGGCCACTTTAGAAAAGAAAAAAAGTTTTTAAAAATCTAATTGGGACACGCCTAACAAAAAAAAATTACGGAAAATAAAACTTAGAGCAATATTGACGGCGAGAGACGCGATTTAGTCGGTAGTCATCTCCTCTCCAGTTGTTATCTCTCGCGGCATTTCGGGCGCGTGTGGAAGAGGTGGATCGGCTTGGCCATCACGTTGAGCTGGAAAGTGCGAATCACCATTTGGTTGGCGAACCACCATTCCGTGACCTCATGAACTTTGCGCTCAGAATTTCAAATAAATCTTTTGCCGTGAATATTGCTCTAAATATTTTTTTCGCGTAAATTGAATTTCTTGACAGGCTTGTCCCAACCAGACTGTACCAAAAAAGAACATTTGTTTTTTTCATTGGCCCTTTAACAAACTGTTTGAAGTGCCCTACCTTGACAGATGGCTCTGAAAGCAGAGAACATATTTTTTCCTGTCAATAAGCTCTTTTATTATGTTTTTATGAAATCCACTGCTGTAGCCTTTGACAAACAGCTGTGGTCACACTCGGCATCAGAGTGCGGGAGCGGTGCGCTCCGGACAGCGCGCGCGACATCTGCCGGTGGACGCTGGGCCCGAGATAGCGCGCCCCTGAGCCTGCGGCGCCATTGTGCAGTGCTGGGCTGATGCCAACGTTTGTGCCGACCCTTCTGCACTTCTGCAGACTCCGCCGACAGCCGAAGGAGCGCTGGGCGCCTGTAGGCTGAGAAATCAAGGCGCTCAGAGTGGCGGCCCACGCGCCGCCGGCTCCGCATTAGCGCTCATTCCTCTGACAGGAATTTAGCCGCTAAACTCGCGCACTTGCTTCCGTCGAAGATGGCAAGCCTGAAAGCGGTTCAGGGCGGTTCTATCCGCCCCTGAGTCTACGTGCCATATCACATGCATCAGCATGAACACTTGAAATTATTTTCTCATGAGATTATGTTTTTTGTTCGTCAGGCTTTTTTAATTATTGCACTCCATGGAAGCCAATTAAAGAATATTTGCGTGTCAACCCATGCGCCTTATGACATGCTATATGCTGGAAGCATCATTCAGACATCAAACATTTAAATTGGTGTCATTCATTACGAGTTTGCTGCTTCTTGCACAAGCGGCGGGAAGCTTTAAGGGACGCAATAATTTTACCGTCCGACCCACGTTCATAAACACGGAATCACGAGCCGCGGTTGTGCTATCGTTGGGGAAGCGATACCTCGAAAGTACAGAGATATAAAGCACATGTTTTTGTAGCGGTGAGGACGCATTCCACGCCAACAAGAATATGCGTAGCTTCCCGCGCACACCATGAGTGGTTCAGCGCGAGTACGGAAGCAAGCGCGCGAGTTCAGCGGCTAAACTCCGCTCAGAAGAACGCGCGGTAATGCGGGCGCGCCGAGCGCCTTGATTTCTCAGCCTACAGGCGCCGACCGCTCCTCTAACGGCCGGCGGAGCCTCGAGAAGGGTCAGCATGGACGTTGGTATCTGCCCAGGGGGATCGGTGCCCGAATGGGCTAGCGCACACCAGCTCGGAGCACGAGGAGCCAAAGCTCGCGCTGCAGAACCCAGGGATCCTGGGCTCAATCTCCACCCCTGCCCGTTTCGATATGGATGAGCATCGTACCGGCGTGCGGTCGTTTATCACTACTGCGTGGCGCACGTTCAAGACCCCGGGCTAAATTGCTCATGTACAGCTGAGAGACAAGTTCCCCGCCCAGCCAGACTAAGGTCAGACTGGATAAACATACCCACATCGACCCCCCCTTCCCCATAAAAAAAAAGGAAAAGAAAAAAAACTATCTGCCAAGCACTGCACAATGGCGCCGCATGCTCAGAGGTGCGATATCTCGGTCCCAGCATGCGCCGGCATATGTCGCATGCGCAGTCCGGAGCGCACCGCTCCTGCGCTTTAGACAGGTTTCATGCCGAGTGTGCGTGCAGCCCTCGGACGTGTCACCGACAAAACCGATTCATACATGTGGAAGATTGTGGCAGCCACTGATTATTCAAGGACGTATTACGCTTTTCGTCCTGATTTTGTATTGAAATAGGATATCCCCGGGAGCGCTGAATGTTAACGCACAGCCTTAGGGCCATCGTTTTTTGTCTTGTTGTAGTTAACGATGGCGGAACTGATGGAACCTGCGATCCGATACGCCGAAGAGGGATTTCCAGTGGGGTGGTCGAGTGCCGCCTGGTGGGGTGGGGCTAGGCGGAGGCTCGCACAGATGCACGAAGGAAGCGTGTTCTTAAAGGAGGACGGGAGAACCCCAAACCAGGAGATGTCTTCCGCAACGTTCCACTAGCGAGACTACTTGAGGTTGGTGGCTCCGATGCGTGCAAAGTAGTTTTATAACTAGTGTGTTGAAAAAGTTTTAAATACTCTAAGTTTAACGATTCATGTTATAGTCTGTGTCAAGATAGAAATGATACATAAAATTGCATGCTAAAATGACAACCATTTGTCGACAAACGCTTCGTTAGTCTTCTAAGATGAGTATGAAACCGCATGAGTGGCTGGGGAGCGAAGCATCTGCCTACACATCCACAGTTAGCGGGGTTGGAATTCCAACCCATGTGCCAGCAATACGCGGATGGCTTATTGCGGAGAAAGTGCCGAGTAGGGGATATTTTGGTTATCCGTCAAAAGATCCCCAGGGGGTTTGAATAAATGAATCCTCAGTCCTCCGCTAGAGATCCAGATTCCTCGCTTTGTTTTAGTAAGCGTACCCCCCAACTTTTTATTTTTTGTTTTGCTAAGTGTACATTTTGAGAAACCACTGGTCTTCCAAATGACTTATCGGTCTTCACTAGTGATGATAAAAATATAGTGGTAGTCTATGCTGGTTGAATTACTTTTAAAATGAGCCTCTTGAATGCCGCGTAGTTGCAGCCGAATCAGAGTCTTTTAGCAAAGGTCAGTAGCCATTGTGAGGCTTGTGTTTTTTTCTCCACTAGTAGTGATTAAGTTTGACTATAACCATTATGACCGCTTTTTTGATAAATACACTTTCTAGACATGCAAATATATTTGTAAAGAAATGTGTCTCTTACTCTGGAAACAAACTGACTTTTTTCAGAGAATAGGAAATGAAGGGCCGGAAGTGTTCTATCATGGTGACATAGCCGAAAGCATCGTTCAAGCTGTCTCGGCTGCGGGAGGCGTCATGACCTTGGACGACCTTCAGATGCATATGAACTCCGCTGGAGCCAGTTATTGTGCCAACTATTTCAACAACGTACCGCGGCAGAACAGTTCACACACCACCCCTACCAAGCCAAGGCGCCATCCTTCTGGAAGGACTTAACATAATGGAGGGATTCGACGTACAAGGTATGCGTTTTTATTACAATTTATTATCTTATATTTGGACATACTACGTCTTCATTCAGTGGCAATATATATTGGGAGCACGCGAAATCATTAAATATAACGAAGCACTATAATGTAGGAAGAACGAGAGGGACGACAAAATAATTAAGTAAAGACAAAATAATATAGTGTCAGCTTGCAAGAATCTCAAATTTAATACCGCATTTATTATGTATAACACAAACACAGTAGAGCAGTTTAATATTAAACACTCTTACAATTGTCCTAATTCAGTGACGCCATAGTAATTGCTGACATTCAACAGTAAGGTGCAGGGTGATAGCGATATTTAAAAAGGTAAAACATGCGGTCTATGTCAACTCCCAGATTATAGTAGTAGATGCAATTTTATTTAGCATTTACTAGGACAATGTTAGTATGGCTAAATGTAAATAAATAAATTGCAGTGTGCTTTTAAATTAAAAAAGTGTAATTGTAGAACAGTTTTTTTTTAAATTATCCACTAGAGCGTAATATCGTTTTTTCTTATTATCAATCTAGAGTGAATTTAAATGGTTTTCCTTAAAATTAGAGAAAAGCAGCTGTCTCGCAAAAGTATTCGTTTAGAAATGTGAAGATTACTTAGCCAAGGTAATCTAGAGTTAGATAATGTCATTCTTGCAGCCTGTTAATGGCGTCCTCTCGATTTGAAGAACATTTTTGTGTTTCTACATATCTGCCTATTTACGTGTGTTTTCCCTATTTAATATTAGCGTCATCTTTTTTCTGTGCTCTTTACCTACCTCTCCCACTTGATTTACAGCGTCCAAGTGTCATACACTTAGCAGCTGCCAATATACTGTCCTATAATGAACTCAGAATAATATTCGTTTGTAGCAAGCAGTAGTAGATAACAGTACGCGTGCAGGAACGACGTTAATTCAAAGGCCCGCCTTAAACTACCATCAAGTGGCCGACACCTTGAGAAAAGGAAATTGTTTTGAGCATCTTATCATCGTTCAGGAAGAAATAAAATTGCGGACTCTGCCGATAGGAACGCTGAATAACGAAGCACGAAGTAAGAAGCCTGAACATAGTAAGGAACTTGCTGTGTATCTTAATCCCGAGTGGCAATACTATGATGGATCTAGGGATCCATCATAGTATTGCTGGGGATCTACCCTTTATAATGGGTTGTAGCTTGCGCCACCTACCCTAGATTGGATGCTTTCATCACTCGAGGTGGCCAGCACAACAACCGTTACACAGTTCGTCCTTCAGTCAGTTTAACCAATGAGAAGGACGATCGTTTTCATACTCCCGTGCATTTGGGCAGTCTTTGTTGCAAAAGATGGGAGAGGGTATTTTCTTGTTACTTTGATTGTGACCTCCACTGCGACCTAGTGGTTTACTTGAAAGAATAAAACAAATGATTGTTATTTGGAGTGCATAGGGAAGGGGGGGGGAGGTATACACGTGTAGGAGCAACAGGCAGCTTAAGAAAGACAAGGTGTGGCATACTATATCCACGCTTCTTCCTTCGTATCTCGTTTTTTGGAGATCTGAGACTGATGCCTCAAGTTCTTTGCCTCTTGAGCGATAATAAGATGATTGGGGCTCGCCATGCCTTCGTGTTTTAAAGTGCCATCATATGCATTTGAAAAAAAGTAACGGATATAGGAGGGCTGTGTTTAGGTGGAGGTGAAGCTGCCCCAAAAACTCGTTATTTCAGAATTCACATTTACCAGGTGTTTCCGCCTTTCTCAATTTTGAGACACTTTATCCGCTCTCACGCTCTCGGTCTCACTAGTGTCGGTCATATAAACGATACCACGTGCAGCTGTTGAGCGGAACATTCGAATGCGTTGACCTGTGGTCTATTTTTTACAGCCTTCAAGTCAAATCCTGGAGAGTTCTACCACCTCTTGATTGAAGCTTTGAGGCTCGCATTCGTAGATGGCCTTTCCGTCATTTCTGATCCCGGTTTCGCTTCTACCGATAAAATGATCAACAAGGAGTACGGCAGAAAGAAGAGCTGTGCTATTGACGTGAACAAGTGAGTACGCTAAGCGATCGAAGGAGTTTAAATGAAAAGTTCCAGCAGCTTCGTTGTCTTAGTTGGGCGCTGTGAGTACATCGCGTTTCCTGGGAACGGTCGTCAGAAGGATTGAATGAACACTGATTGGTCACTATCTGTTGAAGAAACAAGGCCGCCCTGTCTCTGAGTTTCGTATAGTCTGTTCTATGGTTAAGCATGGACGCACTCAATCTTAAACTGGCTTAAATTTACGGAATTCGTCTCCGCTATCACCACACATGAAGTCCTGGAGAGGAAAGTGGAATAATATTGTAAATATAACGTCTATTTAATACGGCCAGCAAGTGTTCCAAAATGCGCCTTTGACGCATCTGAACGCAAGGAGGGGTCTGACAAACAAAGGGTGATTTAGATAACGCGTAAGGAGTGCACGATGACGAGGCAAAAAAAAAATGGAGCCCCGTCATTGGTTGAGCTTGGGGAGAAGCAAAGGCAGGTGGACGGACTTAGGGATAAACAGACGCACGAGGTGCTCGAGGAGCAGACGAACTTGTCCGCCGTATACTCTTAATCATTCAAACACGCGATTTTTCTTATCAAACGTTTGACGGCAATGGACCTTTTCCGAGAAGCGTTCTGCGCACGCGCCAGCGCCCGATGCCAAACGGCGGAAGTCGGCACGAAAAATCGAGGAGATTCGGAAGGAGGCTGTGGATCAGCGAGTAGAACACGTAATTGCAGCATATATATAATTGTGTTACACAAAAAAAGAAAGTGGACGAAAAGAAAAACACGACGTTTGGGTGGACGCCACGACGCTTTGTTTTCATGTGTTCGCTCAATCAACTAGTTTTGCGAATGACAGCTATTCGTAATTTCACGGTCTATTCTCCAGTTCTCCATGATCATCTTCAATTTAGAGTGGGCGCTCCCCTCTTTAAAGTCGCGTTGGGCACGCGCCGGAGCTCAGAGAGCGAAGAAACTGGTAGCGTAGCTCTCATTATCAATTGGTAGCGCAAGTAGGTCACATCCTCAATTTTTAGTTGGTGCAGCTACCGCCTGGTGCCGTCGGTATGTGGAAAAGGTCTATTCAGTGCCTCTCTTGGTACGGTGTCGAAAATAGATATTATTGTTTTCAGGAAGTTCAAAACATACTCTGTGTAACTAAGCGAGCAACGAAGTTGCCATTCGTTTTGTGTACATAAAAAGAACTACCAATATACAGAATATTCCATAATTACACAATACAGTGCATATTATCCGGCAGCGTGGTGCATACCACCACTCGATTTGTTTTCACCCATTTTGGAAATGTTATGTTATAGAATATAATTGGACGATGACGTGCCTCTTACGAATAAACAATGCAATTCCTTGACACAAAAAAACGTAAACATTTACGATCGCAGGGCTATGGTGTCGTGTGCACCGGAAGGACTTCCAACTCTCAGGCAGAGAGGCACTGTTACCATGGCAACAGCCGACGCTCAAGGTAACGCGTGCTGCTTCATCAGTAGCCTTGGAACCCCTTGCGGTAGCACGATCGTCAGGAAGCACGGATTTGCAGTTCAAGTAAGTCATGCGATTGTCAAACTGTCTAGGGTAATTCTATTCCTGTTCAGCCTGACCAAATGTACACCTAACGTTTTTTAAACTTAATATGAAATAATAGAAATTCAATATGCAATAAAAGTTTCGCTTGCTCTTTTTAAGTTTCGCAACAATTCAGGAGAGTCTGGATTGTCGCGGAACAGAAGTAGCTTGCGGTTTCCGTGTCATGTATCCGGTCTACGTTGAAGGAATGGTAATTTACTTCAAACAAAATAAGGTTTGAAAAAAAAAAAAGCTTTCGCCGTTTTTTTTTTTAGGATTGCCAATAAAATGTTTGACATTTTTAACTTTATTGTTCGCCAAATATACGGCTCTCCCTCCCCCTCCATAGTACACGACACATTAAAAGCCTATTCGTGATTTTAATTTTGTTTAAGTATCGCGAGTCAATTCTTTTTAAATTCTGAGTGTGCCAGATTGCGTGTATGAAACAAAAATTTCTTTCAGGCTCGAGCGGAGGGATTCAACATGGTTCCAGGACATCCAAATTGTGCAGGGCCATATAAAAAACCGTACCATACGTTAATGCCTGTCATTGTGACTGACACAGCATCCGGAAAACTGTTAGCCGCGATGGGCTCGCGTGCGGCAGGGGCTCAGGCCCAAACAATTCTTCAGGTGACTAAACATATTTCTGCTATTATCTATTAGGAACTTTATCTATGCTACCGGCGGCACTGCCAGGCAACACCGCTTAGACAGCTTTCAAGCCTTTGCGTCGCGTGATATGACGTCATGTCCCGGAGGCCTGCACGGGCACTGATTGGATTCGAGTGCCGCGTCAGCCTTCGCGTGGGACTATGATAGGCAACGAGTCCCACGCGAACGCTGACGCGGCTCTCGCATCCAATCAGCGCCCGTGCAGGCCTCCGGGACGTGACGTCATGTCACGTGACGCGCAGGCTTTGAAAACTGTCTAGGAGGTGTTGCGCCAGGCCGGCGCAGCAGCAACCTTTGGTATGGTAAAGCGCTCCGGGCGTTCGAGCGAGCGAAGAAGCGAGAACAAGAGCGACCGATGAGAGAAAGAAAGAGAGAAGTGGGAGGACGTCACGACGACGTGAAAGATGTTAAGAACCCATCCCGGTCATTAGGACGGCTACAGCGGTTAACATTCATATTTCATCGGGGCGCTCTTTCTGCGTTCACGCGTAGGGTTCGCGTTTCCACCGCCTGAAAACATGTCGTTACAATCGCCGACTCTACTGCTGCCGCGCCGCCCCTATTTGCCCCTAGATGGCGCAAGTTGTACTGTCGCGTCCTGTGCGCGTGTATGCTATTGCCTAAACCCCCAACGGGACGAAAAAAAAAAAGGGAGGAGGACAGGTTACAAGTCAAGAAGGTAGCGGCAAATTCCCCTCAAAGGGAATCGTAGATCCCTCCGTTACCTCCCCACCGAATAGCGTCCCATCGTTTCCGTGACGTCGTAGCCAACGCGGGAGAGGGTTTTGCCTTGCTTTGAATATTTTCTTTATCTTTCGACCTTGACTTAGCGTTGTGGAAGCCTCGGGAGGGAGATTAGAAGTCGTTTTTGTTTTCGATGGAAACAAAAACGACTTTGAGGATTAGCGTTCCCCTCCGATGGATACAAAGGCCACTTTCAGGGGCTCGGTTTCCTCTCCGATGAGTACAAAGGTCGCTTTCTTAAAACAAAAAAAGGGGGAGGGGGGGCGGTCGGAGACAAGTTGGCATCACTCTGTAGCCATTATCTATTCATTGAAGCGGAACAAGGGGTGTTTCCAGGGGACTATCCTTAGGCTTTTGCCGTCAACATGGGCAGCGGTTTAAACGAGTTTCCGAAGCGGTAGCGTTGCTGAGTGGTAATGCGTCTGCCTCATATGCGGCGGACTCCTGTTGAATCCCCAATGCGGGCTTACTTCTTTTTTTTTCGAACTTTTTGCTTCGTTGAGACATTTGGCGATATTTATGACATTCCTTTTTTACGAATAACACTGAAAGAAAAACGAATGTTGTCGACGAAACTTTGCTGAACTAAATGCTATGGGACTCCCTTTCCGGATGTGCACGAAGGACAGCGGGGCACGGGTTGCGGGCTGGACGCCGAGAAATGGTGTGTACGGGGGAGCCAAGTAGGTTAATAGTTTTATAATTAGCAGCCGCGTACTCTCGTCGCGAAGCGGCGTGAACGCAGCCGGGAGGTGGGTTAACGAGCCCCCAGTCATCCACGCGCCGTCCGAATCCGAAATTCAAGTTCCCGCGCGTTGGCGAGCCGCCCATCCGACGTGGGCCTCGAGCCCGTGATTGACTTTCTCGCGTCCAACAGCATGAACATAATGTTGTCCGACAAAGAAGGGTGCTTTGTCATCATGCCCGACGGCACGTTCTCCGAAAAAGCGACAACAGCCGTACTAAAAAACTTTAGAGCGGTCTCCGATCGTCCCGCCAAGGTAAAGGAATGCACCATCAAATTTCTTCACCAATTGAACCTGACCAGTGTGGCTGCAGGAGCGAAGAAAGGAAAAAACCTCACGTTAGACGTATTTTTCGCGGCGAAAACCCACAAGCCAGGAGTCCCCTTTCGCACCATAGTGTCCGAGCGGGATTCTTGGTTACAGGCCATTTCGGGATATTTACAAAGGCACCTCGACTCCCTAAATATTGTAGACCCAATGTGCGTCCCCAATTCCAAGGCGGTTGTTGACTTTCTAAATGTCAGTAACCCAAACGGGTGCAGCGCGTTCAGCATCGATGTTGAAGAATTGTATTACTCCATGCCACACGACGACCTCATGGTTAGTGTCAAGGAGTGCATAACAGAGCACAACGACGAAAGTGCCTTCAGGACGCGATGCGGGATTACGGTTGAAGACTTTCTCGAACTCCTGTCCGTTTATTTGAAGTCCACATTCATCGGATGGCAGGACAAGGTGTACATACAGAAGTCCGGAGTATGCATAGGGTCTAGGGTAGCTCCTGTGCTCAGTAACATCTTCCTAGGAAAGATCGATCGGGATCTGGAACCCTGTTTGGAGCAAAACACCAAAAAAGTGTTTAGGTACGTAGACGATTATCTGGTGTTCATTGAGAGGGCTAATTTCCATCAGAAGCTTGACGATGTGCTGAAGATCTTCACAGAAAAAGGGCTAGGACTTCGATTCACCTATGAAGCCCCAAAAAGAACCTCATTCAGTTCCTGGATCTCCGCATCGAAGTGGGGGACGATCATGTGTGCTGGTGTTACAGTCCCAGAACAGCGAAGGCTCTTCTAAACTTTCAATCAGCCCACTCCAAACTTGTCAAACAAGGCATCGCATTTTCCTGTCTGAGGACTGCTTTAACAAGTACATGCATCCACAAATTGAGTTCCAGCTTCATGTCCCAAATTCAACGGCTCAAGGATTCGGGGTATCCTAATTCGGTCATTTCTTCAGCTTGCGAAAAAATCGTGAAATACCTTAAAACAGATCCAGAGATCGAGCAACGTGACATCGAGCAGAAAGAGAAAAAGAAAACCTCAGTGATACCGTACATCCACCGCCTTTCCCACGGACTCAAGAAAGTCGCCTCGCGATACAACGTGAATGTTGTCTTTTCCGCCCGCCACAAGCTCAGCTCTGTGTGCTCCGCAGTCAACAAACGCGCGAGGAATGACGATCCTACTTCTCACAGTGGCTGCAGCATCAAACACGGAATGCAGTTTGTTGCCTGCATAGAAGGCGTGGTCTACAAGATTCCGTTTTCCTGCGGGCGTGCCTACATTGGACAGACTGGGCGTTGCCTCAACATAAGACTACGAGAACACCACAGTTCTATGAAAGGAACCGCCCACACACATCTCGCGATGCATTGCCGGGATTGCGGATGCCAACCCCTTTTTAACAAGACGACAGTGATGTTCCGACACAACCACAAACTATCCCGAGAAATGATGGAGACGTACCACATAACACAAAACAGATCCTTGTGTGTGAGCCAGCCCACAGTGACTTTGATGAAGAGCGAGATCGGCTTTTTGGATCTCGGATAACTCGGCCGGTTTCGTGTAGAGTGAAAGAAGAAGCGCCAGGGCCACGGAGAGGCATGCCTGCACGAGCAGCAGCAGCATCACATGTTTTTTCATTTTAATAGAATCAGTTGCTAGTTCAGCGCCTGTCCTGTGTTTTTCTCCTCTGTCTGTCCTTGTCCTAGTCGCGCTGTAAGTAATATGAACTCTTACCAACTCGCCCAATTGTCCATTTTGCTAGGTGAGCGCCGTGGCTAGGGTGTCCTCCTCTTCCTCTAGTTTTCCCCTCGCCGCGTTGGGTGTCCAAGCAGTTGGAAATACGCGTCCGGGGCGGTCGGTTCGCCACCGCACGCTTCACCCCCCTTCCCCCCTCCCATTACTTTTCAAACATACTTTAATATTTATACAGATTTCGTACATAAAATGGAAGATACATACAGATAATAAAATTTAGGGAACAACAGAATGGGTAGCACGAAAAACACGTAAGAGCACAATTGAAGAAATATACATTGATAAAAGATATCGCATCACGACAGTTTTGATCAGCAGAAACTTTTATTTTTCTGCAGACACAATATATATATATTTAATATATATACAAAGTGTTTTTTCTGTAAGCTGCACCAAATTTTCAAAAATAAGAGCTGCGTTAGGGCACTTTTAGTTATGCCATTAGCATACCCGACCTGGCGCCCACTAGGAACAAAGTATTTTTGGCAACTAGGCGGCTAATTAACGGAGATCTCTTAATTAACTTTTTAATTATTGTTTTTAGAGGGCCTATTGCATTTACGAAATTGAAGCCCAACCTTAATATGCTCCAACCCCACAGCGAAATAAAGGCACAAAAATTTCTGCTGCGCGTTTCTGGCTAAATTATTTCATTCCCGCAGGCTCTTTCAAACCGAAACTGACCAGAACAAGAGCGTCAATGACGTCGATATCTTCGCCCTCGCTTGGCGTCACAGCAGTGACGTCACCTGTGATGCAGGCACTGCTGTCAGCGCTTTTGCAATACGTTGCTCTCTCCTTAGTGTTTTGCTTACCGCGGCAGGTGTAATTTAGGCGTCTGCGGTCGGCGTCAACTGTGCTGTGTCATATCCCTCTCTTGACCTGCGGGCGACGCGACGCTTTCGTTGGTACGATAAATGCTGTTGCATGCATTACCAACGGCCGGCAACGTTAGACGAGCTTCCTGCGTTTTATTTGGTAAAAATATTTTTTCAATGCTGGAGACTTCTGCTACCTATTATTTGCCACCGCTGCTTTATTTCTAAGTTCTTGCTTTTTGATGCATTAAACTATTAGGTTTTTTTTAAAGAACAAAGTAATCATGCTTGTGTAATATCACTCGTTGGCTCCTCTGGCAGTTAAACTATTGCAGCGTGTAACAAAATAATCTTTCTTTGTTCTATGTTTTATGGGCTCTTAATAAATGAGGAAGGAGCCTTGCACCGGCGTCCTGGCTCACGTTACGGTAGTCATGTGCTGTGCGCGGCACAGTGTGAACACGGCATCGGCGCTTTTTCAATGTAGCTCAAACAGGGCACTGTTGAGAACTAAGTTTTACTGCCTCACTTAGAGCCCCAAATAATACTGAAAGAATAAACAGAGGGACGGACAGAACAACGCATCTTTCATGCTTTCGTGCCTCTGTCCGTCCGGCTCTCTGTTTATTCCACTGTCCGTCCCTCTGCTTATTATTTCAGTATTATTTAGTTTACCAACACGCTGACGTCTAACTTAGAGCCCCAAATTAGCACTTTTCACAGCACCAGTATTTTCTTCAGAAACCTTTTATTTCGTCGAGAAAAGCAGGCAAAAATATGGCTTAGCGCATTTTGGTACTTGAAAAAAAAAAAGCTAATAGCAATAAAAGCTTTTTTTTTATTTGGGCATGTGATAAGCCACCCAGCGTTTGCCGCCGCCTGGCCGCTTTATGAAGTTGGAAACAGTTGCGTTCAAAGCAAGTGCTCAATTGGAGTCCACGAGAACGCACATCATCAGTCGGCTCCGCATGGAACACAACACGCGCTCGAGCATTTCAGGCTGAACTGCGGCACAGGCGGCGACGATTCTTTGTTTCAGGTTGTCCACGCTGGTGGGTTCCGTGGCGTAGACATCATTCTTCACATAACCCCAAAGAAAAAAATCTAACGGGCTCAGATCTGGTGATCGTGCCGGCCACGGAACTGGACCACTGCGTCCAATCCACTGCTCTGGAAAAGTTCGGTGCAGAAATCGAACAGCACGCGAAGAAGAATGCGCTGGAGCGCCGTCCTGTTGAAACCACGGCTCCTTCGGCACGCTGAGAGGCAGGCCGGCAATAAACTCTTCCACGACTCCCTCAAGGATTCTCTCCGTGTATAGTTTTCCGTTCAGTGTGCCGTCAAAGAAATATGGGCCAATGATTTTATCATTAAATATTCCACACCATACGTTAATAGACCATCTCACTTGATGTTTGTGCTGACGGAGCCAACGAGGATTTACGCTTGCCCAGTAATGGGCATTGTGGAGGTTCACCGTTGAATTTCTGCAGAATTGAGCCTCATCACTCCAAATAATCTTTTTTCAAGAATCCAGGATCCCGGTCCATTTCAATCAAGGCCCAATTGCAAAAGTCCAGTCGTCGTTGGAAGTCACTGCCATGTAGCTCTTGGTGCAGGCTAACGTGAAACGGATGCATGCGATGGTTCACAAGCACTTTCCACACTGTAGAGATCGTTGTCCCAGAAGACCTCGCAATTTCGCGCACGCTTGCTTCGGGCTTAGCTGTTACGTACGCGAGAACGTCAGTCTCGAATTCGCGGCTAAGGACATATTTTTTCTGTCTTCGCCCACTCACCACCGTGCCACTTGATGCAAACTTGTTGAAAACGCGTATGAATGAAGTGTGGGCAGGAACGAAGCGACCTGGGTGCTGAGCGGCATAAAGTTGCGCAGCATGACGAGCATTCGTTTGCATAGTTAAATATGCGATCACCATGTCTGTTTGTTCTTCAAACCGAAAGCCTTGTCGCAATGAGCGACGCCATTCAGATGTGTTTCCTGCCACAGTCAGAGAAAGAAAAGGCACAGCACTATGAATCGCATAGCGCCTGTGTTATTTGTAGCCTTCGTCCTTCCAAAGATATGGGTGCAAACCTGTGTCTTTTACAACAGAGGAGCAAGTGACGCAGCGTTCGTCGCTTTGTAGCACCATTGGCACAAGTTTTCAGAGCAGCTTCTATCATATCAACGAAAGGAAAGGGTAGCGTCACGATGCCCGCTGGGACAGCGTGATTTACACCTGCCGCGGTAAGCAAAACACTAAGGAGAGAGCAACGTATTGCAAAAGCGCTGACGGCAGTGCCTGCATCACAGGTGACGTCACTGCTGTGACGTCAAGCGAGGGCGAAGATATCGACGTCATTGACGCTCTTGTTCTGGTCAGTTTCGGTTTGAAAGAGCCTGCGGGAATGAAATAATTTAGCCAGAAACGCGCGCAGAAATTTTTTGTGCCTTTATTTCGCTGTGGGGTTGGAGCATATTAAGGTTGGGCTTCAATTTCGTAAATGCAATAGGCCCTCTAAAAACAACAATTAAAAAGTTAATTAAGAGATCTCCGTTAATTAGTCGCCTAGTTGCACAAAAATACTTTGTTCCTAGTAGGCGCCAGGTCGGGTATGCTAATGGCATAACTAAAAGTGCCCTAACGCAGCTCTTCTTTTTTTTGAAAATTTGGTGCAGCTAAAAAAATACCCTATATGTATATATATATATATATATATATATATATATATATATATATATATATATATATATATATATATATATATATATATATATATATATATATATTATATTTTTCTTTTTTTTTTTGAGCTGTAACATGCACGGCTTTACAGTCTGTGCTTTCCTAGCAGCTGCAGACCTTTTAAAATGAGGTTTTTGCAGATTTCTGCTTTAAAGTCGTGAGTGCCACTGGGTGAATAGCAAAACACCTGGAGGAACGTATTACAGAATGCTGAAAAGACAAGGTTTTTCAACTGTTCTGCTATGAAAGCTCAAAGATTCTTCGTCACATCATCCATGTATACCAGATTGGGAATGCACGCCAAAACTCACTCTTCAAGCTTGCCCCACGAAAGCAAGGCAAGGATCTGTGGGAACAGAGAGAGCACCAAAAATGCCTGTGTTGTCCTGTGCGCTTAGCGCGTGGTACGGTTCGATCTGCTTGCGAATTCCAGGCGCAACGTCACTCCTACATAATAATAAAAAAACGAAAACAAACGTGGGCGGCAGCTTAAGTGCTGTGTTCACGGGGTTTCTGCCGCACGAGACTGAAAATCGCAACAAGGATCGCACCATATGAAACGGGCTGAAAACGAAACCGAGGAAAAACGAAACTACTTCTCGCTTCGGAACTCCTTTGGGAATAGAAAGAGCGACAAGACATTCGACTTGCTGGAGTTCCCGCACCGTTTCGCCGCGCAGTAGCGCCAAGGCATCCTCTTCCGAGAGCGCCAGAATTTTCGAAGTCAAATTACCGGGGACCGAGCGAACACCACCTTTTCCGCAGAACACTCGGAGCAGGCGATCACGCTCATCGAACGTAGCCGACCGTTGCGCCGGTTGCGCCGTTGCGACCACTGTGGTTGCCACGGTCGCCACAGCCGGCGGAAGTGTTGATCGTAACGCCATGTTTGAGGTGGAGGAAACAAGAACCCTGCGCTTGAGCGCAGAAAGAGCGCCCCGATGTAACATGGATGTTCACTGCTGTACCCGTCCTAATGGGCTGAAAGGGTTATTACGATATTTGACGTCGTCGTGACGTTGATGACGTCACCATGACGCTTGGCCAACGTTACTAGATTACCTCAGTTGTGAAACTCCCACGGAGTACCCCCTCACTCACTTCAGTTGGGTGGTTCTCATTTGAACCCAGTCGCATTTCTACCTTCTCGTTTTAACCTTCTCATTTCAACCCTGCGCAAAACAACTTTCGCTTTTCTCCCTTTCTCACTTAAACCGTTCTCAAAACGAACTTTCGCGTTTTGACCATTCTCAAAACGACTTTTCTCATTTTAACCTTTCTCCTTTCAAATTTTCTCAAAACATACTTTCTGGTTTTGACCATTCTCAAAAGACTTTTCTTCTCAATTTAAACTTTCTCCCATTTCAAACTTACTAAAAACATACTTTCTGTTTTTGACCAGTCTCAAAACTACTTTTCTCATTTTAACCTTGTACATGATCAGGCTAGGGAAAAGCAATAATTTCAGCAGACACTCACAGGAAACCGAAATCGAGGAACAAATGACATTATGAAGTCCAGGCACCTGAAGCTTTATTACGCCTTGAAATGCTACATGGAGATTGACATCTAGAGCGCATGCCAATCCATGGCGTGGCGGATGACACATAGGCAAATATATAATTATGGTAGATCTGTATGATCACTCCGACGCCGGTTGTAAATAATTCAATATCCTCACAGGGCATGCCAGATGAGCATAATTTGAATCCGATGATTCACGACTGAAATTAAGAAAACAATCTGTGGCTGGTAGAAAAGCCCTCAAGCCACGCATCACCGCACCCGCACATTTAAAAAAAAAAAAAAGAACAAATTGCCGCAGGATTAGTTTGCCGATGGCAGGGTCTCCCTTTGCGACTTTCTAAGGAGGGCGAAGCGTTCTCTGGCCTTTGAATGGTCCGTGTTTTGTTGCTGCGGTCATCTTAGATAGTTTAACCAATTACCATCTTGTGGGAACAAAGCTCCAGAATAAAGCTTTACCGAGCATGGGATCGCATTGAGGTGCGATGACTGATTCTGCGGCAAAAAACGTTTCGTACTATGCGTCTCGACAAGAGCCGTTCAGCTATAGCCTAACGATTAGCCTGACAATTTGAATGCCATAATGCTTTGCGAATCGCTTACTTGTAAGGTGACGGTATGAAAAACGAAATATTTCTGTGAACATATTTCGAATGCAATGTATCCTATGCAAAAGGATTAAAATGATTCATGCGGGGGTGGGCAGAGGATCGTTTGCTGATCTGCTGGTGATGCACTTGAATGGTGGCGGCGGCGCTTTGTGAGCGACGAGGTGCACAGTAGGGCGAGAGACCTGCCGCGGCTGTTGCTTTGTGATGCTGCCGGTGCGACCGATAAGCGATCGCCAGTTAGCCTTGGTGTGGAACATGACATTGTCTTCGCATCGGTGCGCACTGGCACAGGTAGTCCACGAAAATGGATCGACGGACATGTTAGAATTGTAATAATATATACAATGGCAACTCTGGCGGGATTTTTGTTTGTTTGTGTGCTTGTTTGGTTTAGATCTGTTTTTTTTTATCAAATAACAATTGCTATGGAGTAGCCGGCACTGTTATTAACAGTGCCAACATATCCATTATTTTTATTCATTTATTTTTAACAAAGAAAAGGAGAGACTGGTTGAAATTCCAAGAGCACTCTAAAAAAGTTGAAACGCCACTTGCGTGCTTTGAGACGGAGTTTAATGAAACAATAAAGATTTAAGTACGCAGGCTCAACCGAGAAGGGCACAAATAGTAAGAAAAGGTTAAAGCGCAAAGAGTGTTAGGCGATTGGTTTGAAATACGGCGTTCAAATGAGAACATGTTCAAATGAAAAAGGGTCTAAACGCGAAAGGTTAAAACGCGAAGGGCGTTTTGGGAATGGGTTCAAACGAGAAAGGTTCAAATGAGAATGGGTTCAAATGAGACGGGTATAAATGAGAAAGGGTTGAAACGCGTGTCGTTGGAGCGCCATCTAGATTTTGTTTTTTCGTAACTGTGCGTTCCCTAGAGCAGAGGTGAAGCGCCATCTAGACGCCGTGCTTCGAAACGTACGTATTTCATAGAATACACTGCAGTTACCAAAGCAGCCGTCTGGCCCGTTGAACGACGGGCGGCGAGTCGTGGTGAGTGAGGCGGGTACTGCTCGTGCATGCAGCGTCCATGAGCAGTTCCGTAACTGAGCTAATCTAATAATGTTGCTCTTGGCGGCCTCTACCGAGGTTTCCTTGTACGCCGCTAGCTTCGTTGGCCAGGCACAGCTTCACCGCTTCACAGCCGGCCCCCGGTGGATCCAAGCCAAAGCGCCGTGCCACGGATATTCAGGTGGCGGGTTGAAATCCTGGTCGTGGTGCCCGCAATCTGACGGAGGCTTATTGCGGAGAAGGCGCCGTGTAACCGAACTTAGTGCTGCACGTCAAACGATCCCCAGGTGGTCGAAATTATTCATCAGTCCTCCACTGTCAAATGTCCTCGTTAATTTGGCGCATTAAAAAAACTGACATTTTGTCACATTTTATCTACTGTATCATTAGTTGCCTGATGCTTGAAATTTTGCCGAAGTGACAAGAAAACAAAACGGCTCAACTCCGTCTCGCATCTTTGGGATTCGATACTTTCGCATTTTTCAGCGTCATGTGAAAAGTCTTCACGAAGTGACAAGAGTAAAATATGCCTCAATTTTGACTCCTAAATAGGAAAAAACTCTTGTGGCTGCAGCAAACAGGTTTGAAGAATATATAGCTGAAGACGCCTAGAGCACCGAACAGATATTCATTACTCTACGTATTCATAACAGTCGACGATTCTTTGAAAAGGAACTGGAACCGTGCAACGTTTAAAAAAACTGTGTTTGAACCGCCATTGGGTTAAAGTGCATTGCTTTCTTTTAGCGGACAGACTCTTACCGCGTTCCTGTTCGGGACTCAAAGACTTTTGTTTCACATCATTCCTGCAAGGATAAAAAAAATGTAATGAGCTTTAAACTATACTTAGTACAAAATAAAATATAAATATTTTGTTCTAACACAGATGAGCGCCGCTGAAACCTGTAGGTCGGTCAACTGTCTCACCATCTTAATTGCGTTATTATCAATATTACTTAATGCGTGCCTTTTGACTTCATCAGGTGCTGTTGGCTATGATCGATCTTGGCCTAAATCCCCAGGAAGCTGTTGACATGCCACGAATTAAGATAGGTGGAACCTGCAGCACACATCCAGAGTGAGTTTAGGCATTGTACGGTTGCTTATTCACACTGATAGTTTTTAAGAAAGAGAGAAAGAGAAATAGAGACAGAAAGAGGGAGAGAGAGACAGAGACAAAAACGCTATTCGGGGAACCGTGATCTCGTAAACGATGCATTTATTGTTTCATTGTAACAAATACGTTTGAACTTTGAAGCAGGGGTACGGCTACGTGTTCACAACAGTAAAGGCAAAATAAAAAGTGTCGAAATGTTATGCTTTTTTAAAATTCTCACGCAGCTTTTTCCGGCACCGAATGTTTGCAATTCAGATAGAGTTCGAAAGAAAGATTAAGGCAAACATGTTCGGGCATAGCGTAAAATAAAGATTTTATCGTTGTTTGGTCTCGGGTCCTCATAATGACCCTACAGTTTATTTACTAGCTGGCCTCCTGGCTAATTTGTGTCTTTCAACAACTTTAATTTTATGTCTTGCCATGCAGTGACCCAATTTGGATTGAAGAGGAGATGAGTACGGCAGCAATCGAGAGCCTGATAGAAAAGGGTCACACCATCGGAGAAACTCTCAAGCGTCATGGACGATCAAACACAGGCCAAGTTCACGTGATTGCTAAGGGAAACTGGTGGGATATCGGCGCCTCCCAAAACCGGGTGGTCAACAGTGACGTGCTGTGGACCGGAACTGACTACCGGTGCGACGGCAAAGCTATGACCTACTAGCTCGAAAAAAATAGATGAACGCTAATGCAATTATTAGTATAAATATTCATCACAACTTTGGCGGGAAGTTTTGCTCAAAGGGAAATAAAACAATGTTGCGTGTTTCACTGATGTATCGGAGTCCTCTGGTCACTACCCTCCGGCAACTGCCTGGTTTCTTATGCTGCATGCAAGTTTACCAATTCCACACATTGGTCTGGCTGAGGGACTGACAGGCGGCGGTCCGTGTTCGGGCTCTAAAATGAGGTTTAATTATACACGGTTAGGTGAGAGCGTTCGATGGTATATTTCAGCGTATTTCTCCACGCGTGTCTGCGATTACCCCTTATATTATAGGCGCCGTGACGTGTTTACACTTGCGTCACTCACGGGATGTTTGTGTTATTGGTGATGGCGGTTGGTGTCGATGAAGAGGAGGTTTAACAGCTCCTATCACCGGTCAGGTCCGCATGTTAGTGTCTTCGCAGCAGCAGCCTGT
Source organism: Ixodes ricinus (assembly GCA_037355805.1). NCBI lineage: Eukaryota > Metazoa > Arthropoda > Arachnida > Ixodida > Ixodidae > Ixodes > Ixodes ricinus. The sequence goes on along the minus strand of JAZHYW010057499.1, from coordinate 13,246 downwards.
CTTGATGCAGAAAAATTAGGCAGACGAAGATCCGTTGACGCTGGTAACTTCGGCAGATGCTCGAAAACTTTAGCACCGGGTCTTTAAGTGGGTATCTTCTGGGCGATGATATTGCGAACTGTCCCTCTAATGGCGAATTCAGGTGGTCATTTCCCGGCAAAATATTTTGCCACATCTCCGGCACGGCCGTTCGCGTGGTCAAAGGCTGGCGAGTGCGCGCCGTTCGGGTGGCGCTTCTCAGGCGTGTGCCGGCAATTTACCGGCACAATTTTTGCCCGAGCTTCAAGAGGTCGGGCAGCTTGTCTGCCAGACTGTATCCGGTATCGTCATATCCGAATCGGGAAAGGGAACCAAACGAAACAATGCTCACCGATAGCGGGTTCGAGTAGAAAACGAAGCCACTGAGACAGACACCCCTCTGTGGTCCGAGAAAAGACAGCAAAAACAGCGGAGATAAAGATAAATTATGTTTCAGAAAAAGCAAACATTTTTGGAAGAATTTGTCCATCCTGCGCAAGGTCAGTTTGCTCGGAGACACGGGCTGCATCATTCATTATTTTGTTTTTCAACTGTGTAATAACACGTTTTTACACCGCTGAAAAAAGAAATGCATGCATAGTGTGCAGTTTGATACTCGAATACGCCTTACAATTTCGAGGGGGGGGGGTAGCCGCATTAAAAAAACTGAGGATTCCAAAAAAGGTAATAACAATAAACAGAATAAAAAAGCGACGTCGGCAAGCCTCCTTGGGACCCTTGTAAAATGGCGACAATTCCTCGGAAATCCAAACGCTGATATATTCAATTTGATGCGTGTGCGAACAGCCCCACACCGATTTATTAATCTGCCTTTCCCTGGCACATACAGCGTGCTTATTCCCATAAAATAATCGAGGAAGAAGTTAACAAAGCTCACGCGCGGCCCAGGCAAATAAAAACGCCAGTTGCCGGCGCTTTGTGTTCGGGTGGAGAGGGTCATGTGGTGCGCCGCTGGCGCGTTTTTGGTCGCCGGTGCCACCGGCAAGGGCTCGCCGGCGATTGACCACCCGAATTCGCCATAAGTGTGCTGTGCACCTAGCGCGGCCAGGTCTAGGTAAAAACGAATGAATCTATAGACCTTTTTAATGATCGCTTTCTGTGTGCTGCCATCTTTGTCTCCTGGTCTGTGGAACGCGTTCTGAAGGTGCACCGTAGCTCTCTTTTTAATGAATGATGAACGTGTCCACATCGCAGTTAAACAGCAATTTTCGCTTGCGTGATAATCGCTGGGAAGGTTTATAGGGACATATACGGGCTGCACTGGGCACGTTTTGATAATACAAATAGGACTCCCTATGTTAAGTATATAGAAATCCTGCTTATTAATTAAGGTGTTTTTTTTTTAGACAAGTTGATCTATTTAGAGTTGCGTCGGCATTGTTTTTTTTAACCTTTTATGTTATGTCGGCGTGTTGGAGGGAGCATTTTGCGTGGGCATCGCGGTCGAGGCGGGAGAGCTTCCCCCGCGGTCGTTAAGAAACGTCTCGGGTTTCGGTACGGGAGAACCCGCGCTTTGACCGGCGTGTGGCTTTTAACCGAGTGTTCCTGTGTATAGAGGGTTTCGCCGCTTAGTATCAAATTGTCACTTTTTACCCGATGTAATAATTTAGCTGTTGGCGCCAGCCAGGACTGCGAAAAATGCAGGGAACGACTGTAGAAGGAACTTGGATATGGCGGTTGGAGCGCCAGGCTGACAGCTCGCCGACCATTGGGCAACAGTGTACCACGTGGGAGCGGTGAAATTTGAAGGGATTGGTCGGTCCTTGAGGAGAAAATGAGGCTCTTACGAGCCTACAAAAAGAATGCCGAGATGATTCTCGGGGATTTGGCTTCAATTCGATTTTGGGAGACTGGGGACAAAAGTATGGGGTTTTATTTGGAATTTTAACTCACTGTTGAGTTGTGTTGTTTAATAATAAACATGGCCACATTGACCACTGTAAAGCCAACCAACGTCGCAATATGTTCAGCGGAATCGAACAACTTTTACTTTTATTTTTTTATTTATCAACTTCCCGGGGGCTGTCATCGGGCGAGCACCATCATCGGTTGTCATCATCCGGACCAGGACGCCCACCCCCACGCGAGGTCCCGGCGAGGAAGTTGACTCCCTAGGTGGTAGATTTTTATATCCCGTGAAAGATTGCGAGGAAACTCCTGGATAGAAAGTGCATTTCGATATTCGAATGGATGTCAATGAGTGGCCATATTGTTTTAGAATAGGTGATTAACTTACTGCTGTAGTTTCTTTTTGCAAAACAACCTAACAGCATGTATTTGTGTATTTATTCTAGTTCCCACGAGATAAGACCAATATAGAATGGTATAGGCTGTTAAGAGCTGCTTTAAACATTTTGTCATCGATAATTTTGACCAAGGAAGAGAAAAAGTGAGTCCTATGTAAGGACGCTTTCAGGTCATATCAATATTAAAAGGCATTCTTACGTCATTAGGTATTTATACTTTTAAAGGTTTGACAACGTGCGACGGACCATGTGCAAAGGGGGAAGGTATATTATTTGATGTTTAAGGACGGGCTACTGTTATATATCTAATGCAAGATACGCAAACGACCGGCTTTGCGGCGCAAAGGTGGTATTATGTAACGATACCCTTTTTTCCTCATGATAATTTCCATCCAGTGCCCGAAAACTAATTGCCAGCTGAGTGGGAGCTCACATCGCGGCCATTCTCTGAATTAGTCAGAAAATGAACTTCGAGAAGGAGAGAGAGAGAGAGCGTAATCAAAAAGTGTTGAGCGAACCAGCTTTTTATACGAACTATGCGGAGCTACAACGTATTTTTGTTAGTTGCTTTTTTGGGAGCAAAACCGGTGATCAGGTTTCCTGTGCTTGTATCATATAGCATGCTCACAAGAACATTAGGTTTATACGTGCTCATACCCGGCAGTAGCCGACATGTGTGAGCCGCAATATTTTTTTAAATACATACATAAGAATAAATAAAAACACTCGCTTGTTTGGCGTCGTAATAAGTAAAATGAATTACGCCAAATCATATCAACCATTGCATTAGAACATTTGCCGTATTTTTTTCCCTGTCACTTTCACTTCATTTATACGGCGCAATTGGCACAGACGTCCATGATAGGTATGTATCTTTTAGAAGAAAAAAACAAACTAGGATATTAAATGGGGGCCTAATCTATACATAGTTTTCACTGAGGTCACTGCCGGGGCGTATGGGATATGTCGCCGCCATCACCATGTACTGACAAAGTTTCTGTTTCAGGCTGCCGCCGGCAATGCTGGCCGCTGCTGCATCGTTTTCGGTGCGCGTTTTTTTTCTTTGTGTTTTCGTGTTATGTGCACTTACGGTGAGATGGGTACAGCAGTGCCAATGTGCGCGATATCCGGTTGCCGCAGCAGAAGCAAGTTCTCCGCAAAGGAGAGTAACACTTGTGAAGCGCCTAAAGAACAAGGACACGAGGAAAGACGAGACAGGGCCAAGCGCTATCCTCGTCTTTCCTCGTGTCCTTGTTCTTTAGGCGCTTCACAAGTTAAACATGTACCAACTAGCCCACCTATCCATTTTACTGAGAGTAACACAATGCCAAATATAAGGCTGTATTGTTTGCCGAAGGTGACAAACCGACTGTTTGAGCCCACGAAACTGCTGACTGAGAGCAAAACTGCTCTTGCTCGCATACACCGGAGGGTTTCAAAGAACCTCGACAACGATCCTGTCGGTGGTCGTTGCTTCATTACCGGTAAGAAACATATCCGTCATCCATCATACATGGATTGCTGAAACCTTACATTCGTACTCTGTGCGCTTGCTACGGTGGCTAAGGCAGCTTTTTAGGGTCTTGGCAGTGTCACGCTGCAAAGAATGACAAATCTTCTACTACATTAAGGACAGCCGCGGCTACTCTCTTTGCTTTTACCTTTGTCGCCGGGCTTCCTTATCTCTGTGGGGTTCCTAACCCACTTGTGTTGATAATGTTTTGACGGGGGCCCGAGCTTGTACAGCTCAGATTCTGCGACTTTAAATACCTCAAGTACAGGTACGTCTTTTAATGTACAGGTGACACCCGGCTCTAGTGGACGATACAATTTCCGACTCGGTGCCCACTCAGCGTCTCGGCTTCGAACGCGGTCAACAACATCCGACTTTTACGAGCCTTGCCGGTTTGCATAATGCATTGTATGATCTTATGAGTTAACATGTTCAGTTCAGTGATCCTGCATTTCCGATAGAAACTTCGTGTTGCACCGATGCATGTGTATGCAGTAACATACGCACGATACAGATGCCTCAGAAATGTCCTAGTTGAGCAGCGCGCGAGCGGCGGCGACGTACGCGTCTTCTCAGTACCTGGTAATGGCGGCCGACGAGCGGGCATAGTGCAAGTGACGTCGCGTGAAAACCATCAACATCATACCCTGCTGTAATGAAGCTTAATATGAACGAAAGCTTATTTCCGAAGAATTTACGTCAAGACTATCGAGACAAAATTGGTTTTAGTGTGGGAACATCCGTTATACTTAGCCTAGGACACAATACAGTCGAGTGCAAGGCACCACACTTGAATTTTTTTAATAGGTAAAAAAAAGCAAACGTTTACGCGTGTAAATAGTCTTCCATTTCTTGTTTGCTGCGATGGGACAGGTATTGACTTCTGTACTAACTTATTTCTAAGCCGAAGCCGAAGATTTTTCTTCGTTACCTGGACGACTGCTTTTGCGGCGTTAAGACGACTTAAATCGACCGTTTTTGCCAACGTCTAAATCTTGTCGAACCTGCTATTTCAGTCCACGGTGGAACGCGAGAAAAACGGCGCGCTTCCGTTTTTGGATGTCAGTTTGAATTCTTCAGACATACTGACCTCGGTGCACAGGAAGCTTGCACATACCGGCGGGTACTTGAACTTTGACTCTTACCATCCCCCAGCCCACAAGATGTCGGGGGCTACTGCGCTGTTCAGATGTGCCATGTCTGTGCTCAATGGTGGAGTATCTCTGAGAAGAGACCCACAAGATCAAGGCCAACCCCCAAAACAACAGCCACACCAAAAAAAAAAAAAAACTCCGAGGACATTTAGTCATTTTTTATGAGTTGATAATGCGAAAGCAATAATGTCAAATCGAACGCTGCTGTGTGCCGCAGCGCCGGCAGGAAGTGCGGCGGTGCGCCACACGCAGACCGCACTGGCTCGCTGGTGACTGCTGCGCCGCTGGGTGAGGCGGCGACGGGAGGGCGGAGCTGGGCGCAGCGCCGGGACTGCGAAGCTCGGCGCTGCGCGAGCTGAAATCACTTGTCCTCTCATCATCATAATCATCGCCGTAGCTGCGGATACCGGTTTACGACACTATACCTCAAAGCGAAACATTAGGCCTGACGTTAGGCCGTTGCTTACACGCGTCCCCCCTGATTCGGCTGGCTCCTTAGAAACGATGACACCGTTGCTATGTAGCCACATGACGCCTCGCAGTCAATGGGAATTCAGGTGCCGTTTTTCGCTGCTACAGACAACGCCGTCTTCGTTCTACGGGACAGTTATTAATATACATTAACCGAGTCTTCAAGAAGGTGCGCGTCGCCGTCTCTCCACGGTCCCGACTACTTCGAGCCGTCTGTACCTGTCATACGTGAGGAACGTGAACAAGACCATCGATCCTGTACTTCGAAAGCATGGGATCGTGGTCACTCACAAACCAGTGTCCACGATCCGTCACATACTTCCTCTCCCCAAGGACAGCCCGGGAAAGGAGAAATCCCAGTGCCTCTTCTATCGCATCCCGTGCGCGGACTGCCCTGCTGCATACGCGGGGGAAGGAAATAATTTTCCGGAACGCATCCGCCGCCACAAACACGACGTGAAGAAGAAAGATTCCAAGCCAGCGCCCTCGCTGAGCACACAGCGAAACTGGGCCATGGCGTGTCCATCGACGAAAAGCGAGATCATGGGAAAGGAATGACGCTGCCGTCAACCTCTGCATCCACAATGCTGGTACATCCAGCCAAAAAACGATAACATCAACAGGCCCGAGAACAAAGTGAGGGCGTAGGCGAGCTGGTGTAAGTTTACCATTTTGTTCAAACTTTTGGGACTGGGTGTGAAAAAGACTTGAAACAACCAAAAGTGGGAGATACAAGAAAAGAAGTCAGTCAGGCTACGTCTAAAATCCCTGCCTCTTCTACTTTTGGTTGCTTCAAATTGTTTCACACCCAGTCTCAGGTGTTTTAACAAAATGGTACAAACCAACAGGTCGCCGGGTTCCCTCCCAAGCGTCTCTTCCTCAGGGCATCTTTGCTTCGTGGAAATACCGGGACGTAGCTATCACAACCATCGCACGTAAGCGGCTCCTTCCTCCGTCCAACTCAGTGTCACCCATGACCACGGGACCGAGCTGGTCTCGAAACGTCGAGGAATTTCGTGTTTATAGACTTTGGTTAGAGTCTCGAATTTCAGTCAGTATATATCTACTTTAGCTGCCCCTCTCGATTGCGGCATACTTAAAAAAAAGGATTGTATTAGGTTTTATATGGCATTATTGACATCCCAATATTTCGTACAAGAGATCATCTACATTGTACTTCGCAATAATCTTGTAACTAAAGCCCAAATCTTAAATTATCTAAGAAAGATATGCTACGCAGCACTCATTATTTGTACAGAATCTCCCTGAAAATTATTCGCTCAATAACGTTTTAGTCAAAAATAAATTTCAACAAAAGGATTGAGCGTAAAGCCAGTCACATATACGCGCGATCGTTTTTAAAAACTATAAAACTGGTCCCAATATTATATTCGCTCATTAGTACATCTTATTCCTAGTAATGATTTTTTTAAATCTATCGCCGAGATGGGAAGATACCATGCCATGTAGGAGTAGTCTAATTTAAAAAGCTTCGTTCCTTTTGAATAATTATAAAATGTGAATTGCCACATCTTGTGAGGATCTTAAAGAAATACTTGAACGAAATTTGAAATATACTCGTCGTCTTCAGAAACAGGCTGAATATGATCCACAAAATCCGTAAATGACAATCCCACGTTTGTATTTTGAGCCTGATGGCTGTACGTATCGTTCTAAATGGCCCACTCTGGAAAGCGCTCGGAGCGCAGCCAGCGGAGAGTACGTCACATCCGGCTCCATCGTGACGTAGTTCGTCTCGGGATGAGCAAAGCTGTGGCAAGGCTGACGTCTTCAGGATGCCTTCGCCGTTCCAGCCACCGGAGCGGTTGAAGAACGCCAGCGATCGGGCCACCGCATCTAATCGCAAAGCTGCTTTTATGTGAATTTGGACTGACGGGTTAATCTTCCATAATCTTGTTAGGGAGAATAGCAACGTCTGTTGCACACAGAAGAAAGTCCCGATGAGTGGGGAGTTCCGCCCTCCCTCTTCTCTTGTGCTGGCCGTAGAGCTGTCGGAATGACCTCAGGTTCAAAGCATGTACAGTTCTAGGCGAGACAGTTATCGTCGCTACCTGTCAAGGTTCCTGGACGGGCATTACAAACGAGGCTTTAGCAACATCCACCAGGTGCTCTTTGCTAATCCTTTAATTTGTTTGAAAATTCATTTTCGTGTCTTTTTGACAAGCTATTTGTGTGTCTGTTGTGATACTGCTTCTTTGAATACGCATAGACCAAAACTTAAGCGCCAATATTTCGGTATAGTATCCTTTTAAAGAGATACAGCAAGGAAGAAAATATTTTTTTTAAAGCTTACTTGGGGCACGTATATTTTGTCTTCGTTTCTGCATGAAACAAAAAAAAACACTCGCGCAATGTTTATGCTTTTAGACGTAATAGTTAGGTGGAGGTCACGGCCCGCTCTAAGCCCCGCCCACAGGTCAGTTGCCCTACCCATTACTACCTGGATTGACTAAGCTGCTCGGCCGAACACGCTCGGAACTCTAGTGTCTTTTTTCGGGACATCCGCGGTGCGTCTAGTCTGGTGCCTGACAATACCCGCTAGTCCTGCGAGCAGACGCGCAAAAGTCTCTGGCATCGTGTGCTATTTCACCACCTTTCTATCGTCATCTGCAATGCCTGCAAGATGTGAACATTAAAGCTGCGCGTCGGCGTCCGTTTTCGCCTTCGTCCGTCCGCTATTGCGATCCCATCTAAAAAAACCTACAACAGTCGCAAGACTCGACCGTGAAAGAGACGTCCTACACTCTTAGAAAAAGGGTCAGTATAGTCCTCCTCTAAAGGGAGGAACGCTCTTGATACGTATGTTCCTACGGAAAGGGAGAAACTTTCGTCCCTAAAGCAGGGAGCAAAAGTTTCTCCGTTGCCTGCATCTCAATGTGGCGGCCACGAATCGAGCAAATCGAGCTCAATAAGGCTTAACGAGAACACGAAGTCTATTGTGCGGAGCGAGAGGGGCAGCAAATAAAAACGTAACACGAGCTTTCCGCGAACTGTATTTATTTCCGAAGCCGGCTTCCCCTGCAGGTAAAGAAACTTACGTTTCGAAAGCATGCAGTCACTTCGTCGTCCCATCGTCAGCACTGCGATGTTAAACGGAGACAACCGGCACCCAGTTCGCGCACTTTGTCTTACCTTTGCTATTTCTCGAGCCACAATTCCTTCGTCAACCGTTGCGTCAACCGCACATCACGAAGGAGTAGTAAACCATTCGCCCGCAAAACCAAAAGCCGCTCTCAAAAAAGCAAATCCGAAGCAGCCTCTTGGCTGGTTTCAGCACGGCAACACGAAATTATGGCGTAGCCGCGTAGCGTAAAAGGAGGTTAAATCGCCTGCCACCAGATGGCAAGGTCAAGCAGATTCATCGCAAGTAGCTAGGCTAGGTGGCGCTAGTTACTGCGCAATTCATGTTCTACAAACAATATTTTATTTTCTGATGCCACCATTGCGTTTCGGGACCTCTATTTCACACAGGTAGACACATTAAACGCTCTACGGTACAAGCATCAGCTGAACATACATGGAGCGCATACCATACATCGACCATCAATACAATACAATACATTTCAAAAATCAATACAACAGATACTAACCCGATCACTACCCAGGAGCTCTGCGTTTCCGTCTTTTATACTGGTCGTTTTGAACGTACGGAATTTTTCGGTGACTCCCTAGCAAATAAAAATATCCCCAGCATGTTGATTTTTTTCCAGCAATGTCATACATCTGAGAGTATTTTTAATGGCTCAGGGGATGAATCTCTTATTGAAAAGAAAACGCTCGATCATGCCGTAATTATTTGAAAGCCAATAAATCGAGCCGCTCCAATGCGGTTCCAAGCCTGGGTTTGTTTCCCCGCACGGCACTTCCTAGCCAGTATTTCTATTGTAGTGTTTGTTTTTCTAATTGTGCTGTTCGCGCACGGCTGCAATTGCCGTCTTGAATTAATCTGTGTAGTGCGGATATTCACTCAGCTGGAAGTGATGCTTGACGGGCAGAGAGATCGCTTTTCGATCAACTTGAATGCAGTCAAAGCCGCGACTTGCGGCAGGTGTTAAGTGTACGGAGCTACCCCGTGGCGAGCTCGAAAACGTCTAGCGCTCATCCCAGCGCGCCACTTGGAGGGCAGTTTCTCCAGGAACCGTAGTATATTTAAACAGCAAAATAAAGGATAGCTTTTTTTTCGATTTTACCTTTTTTATGCTAAAATTTCATTGTAAATATAGTACTTTCCGTCATTATTTCGTACTGTTCAGTCTTTTCACCAGAGCGCAATCTCTCTCGGGGACCGACAGTCACATTGGCCACTGTACGATAGGAGCTTACCGTTCAGACCAGCGTTCCAACATGATTATCCGCACGACGATCGACTGCACCTAATTTCTCAAGTGGTCTTAAACTCTTTAATGTAAAGGGGAATGTCAACCTGCGACACCCCGCCCCCTCCGATCACGGCCCGACCAGCGGCATCAATGCCCCACAGTTTACGTCATCTCATCTTGTTGTTACACCACTGATACGCGAACACACGGTCACATCGGCGATAATTCCAGTCTTCTGTTCACTACGCACAACACTGCCGTCACGATGTTGCTGCTATGTTGCTGACACGCAGAAATACAGAACCACGTTGAACGCCGGTTGGCGCTCGGCACAGGAAAACAGAACCGAACTCAGCACGTAAGGCACCCAGGCAGCCGGCAGGAAAACCTGCCTGCCTTGGACACAGTTCCTGCGATTTCCATAACGCCGAAAACGTCGATACAGTGCCTCGTGGTTCCGCTACTGTAGTTCCGCTACAGTGGCCTAGAAGCCGCGTACGTCCCGAATCCCGCAATCCAGAGACGGCCATCTTACCGGTGTACGCAGCGCTGCTGGCACTGCTCCGGAACTTCGCTGTTTCGTAGCGGCTTCATTTGTTCGCTTGAAAAAATTAGTGGTAAAAACGTCAATGCAACCGAAATGTTCTGCACGTTTGGACTAGAAGACGGAATTAACGGCGGCCTCGCTGCCGCTGAAGCTCAATCAACTCAACAACATTTATTTAACAACGTGCGCGAAGTGCTCGAAAAACCAAACCAAAAGAAGATGCCTCCCTTCTTCTCGAGTCCGCTTGGGGGAGCGTCAGTAGAAGGGAGGAAGACGCGCCGTTGCTACCTTTACCTCCATTTTTTCTTAGAGTGCAGGGTCAGAGCCCGGCAGTCGAGGCGGCCGAGGCAGCCGAGTTACGAAATGTGGCTGAAGAGGCCGAGACCCGAAGCCCGCCGCTATCGCAGCTGATCGCAGCCGCCCAATGTACGTAGCAGTGTCAGCATCGTTTCGAAGCTTAGCGGTTTATGACGGATGCGTTTAAACTTCTTTCTTTGTGAATGTCAAAAACGCCGCGGCAAAAGAAACGACTGAAGGACCGACGTCGTCGTCTTGGCCCCTGCGTAAACGGCTTAGATCCAACCTGGGTGCCCAAATCTTGTTTATCAAACAGCGCGCTGATGAAGCTAGTAGCAACGATATTTTGTATAGTTTTTCCCTCATAGAGTTATTAAAATGTGCTGCCAGAGGTTCTGGCTGGCGCTAGTGTCTCATGCGACTTCCGGGAGGCAAATCGAAGCGGGCAGCGACCAGTCTACTTTTGGGGTGCTCCTCGTGCATTCCTATGGGAAAACGCGCGTGAAATTTGTCTCTTCGCCGGAAAACAACACGCGAATAACTTTTGTTATTTCGGTTGATACCGGAGTAGTATGTACCTTCATTGATATTGTGAAAGTGTAATTGATTTAGTTAGCAGCATTTTCCTTTACCACTGTACGATATTGAACTTCGCTATATTTCAGGCCTAAACCTCTGTTCCATGGCAGGTATGTAAAAATGAGCGACGATTCTAAGCGAAATAACAATCTGAAGAGTAGAATCTAGAGTGCGTTCAAGGTTCGTAGCGTTCTGGTAGCGCTTATATATTGCTAATATGCCCGTTCTGTCACTATATGAAAATGACCCGTCGTGCATGTTTACGATCTGATAAAAACTGAAGTATGTGGGCTACGTAAGGTGTGTCCTTTAGAATTATTTTCTATGTCGGGCAGTTTTAATCGGGCACGCTATTTCCCTCGACTCTCCCTATTTGCAAAGATTTGGAGCGTGCGGGTGATGATTTGAACCCAGAACAAGCATCTTCGCACATATTCATGAGTAGAAAGAATAAAGCAGTACTTACAATTTGTTTTGAATCGTCTGCATGCCCAAGGAGTTACTTATCCTGTGTACTCCGCAGTTCTGTGTCGTCTCCTATTGGTTCCCCACATGTTTTTCGTTCGTCTGGCACGTATATCCCCCATGCTGGAAAGCGCCGACGCCGTGTTCGAGCTAACAGTGTCCGACAGTGCACATAAATACACGTACGAAGCGGTTTGCACCGTTTTCATGCCACGAATTTCAAATAACAACGCTGTAACTGACCAATTATTTCGTCTGCGTGACTGGGAAATGTCCAGTCTACCTAATACGTACGAATTATCGTGATATTTGCTCGTATAATCGAGCGCAGAGAGAAGATGCACTCACTTTTCTCCATAGTAATGCATTACCGGAAGTCAATTTCGACTGGTTGCTGTCTGCTTCAATTTGCAGCAGTACACCTAGCGCCAGTTGAACCTCTAGCGTTCATTATAATAACTCTATGGTTTTCCTTGGCGTCGGTGGATAATAAGGACTTTAATTTTTCCTTCCATCGGTCTGGGTTTGTTTATGCCTGTTTTAACAACATAAAAAAAGCTTGCCGGAAAAAAAAAAAAACACCGCTCCTTTTAGGGATCGAACCTTCTGACCACTTGGTCAGTGGTGCGATGTTCTACCCCTGCGCCAACTGAACATGGAAGAACTGGACCCTCCTCCTTTTATCCAAGCTTTCGTTCCTCCCTTCTCGGGGAACTTGACCACAAGGAGGAACGGTCGCCGTTGCTACCTCTCTCCTGCTTTTTTTTCTTAGAGTGTAGTCGTTCCATCATGCGCGAGTGGCAGTCCAATACGAGAGCCTCTGTCAGCGTCTCTCGATGTCTGCTAAAACGCGAGGTAGAGAGGACTAAAAGAGCCACAAAATAAATATGCAGTCATTTCAGCTTTTTTGTTCTGTGTTTGTTATCTCTTTTCGCAGGATATCCTCGAGCAAGGTCAGTGAGCGTAATGACGGCACAACCATAACGTGACGTAAATATATTTGCCTTGGCAGGCCAGGTGCACTGCGAAACTAGAGAGCTACTTCCCTCTCGAAGCTAAGTAAAGGGAAGAGAGATACTTGATGAAAGCCGAACGCTAATTACTTTCAGCCAAATGGCTTTGCAAATTCTCGCCTCTGCGTAGGTATCTTCTCAGTAATGAATGCTTGGCTGCAACCGTTACGGTTGCGAAATTCACTAAAGCAACGGGGCCGCTTACGGGAATTAGCGTCTTTGTGCAGCATCAACACGCACAAACAAACAAATCATGCCACATCGAGCAAACATAGGATGACGTAGGACGCTAGGGTCAGAAGCCAGTCCGGCAGCTAGAAACAACGCACCCGCACAGAGCTTTCGAAGGTGCGTTATTGCGGCTGAGTTGCATTGTGCGAAACCACAGATCCCAGTTGAGGACTATACATCTGAGCACCTCTAGACAACTCAAAAAGACTGGTAAAAAAATAAAAATAGACGAGGCCTTATCATTTACGTTTATGGCGAGTACGGCTATTCCGCAGACGGCGGCAGCCATGTTTGTCATCCCTTTCGAGACCAATGCAGGAAGGGCAATCTTTTAAAAACGGCGATCTCTCT